>JAODAL010001639.1:0-222236 GCA_025379985.1 Phyllomedusa bahiana
TGGATTCTGCCGAAGTAATTCGGGAACCGAAACAAATTTTTTGTCGGAAAATTCGGGAAGTACCAACCGAATTTTTGAGAAATTCGGCCATCTCTACCAGTCATGTGTCTAAAACAGTTCAGTGAAACTTACTGCATATTTAGCTCCAAAGTAGCCGGATGGTAACAGAATCTCTGTTAACAAAGTTGCATTGGCAGTAATGGTTTCAATTTTCACAGCAGAATCGGATTTGGACATCCGCTGATTGGCAAAAGGGTTGTTTTCTCTGAGTCACATTTTCTGCTTCATTGAATGAATGGATGTTGCAATTTCAGGAAATTAACTTCAGAGAACAAACACTCTGCAACCATTGCAAAAGAGCACAACTAATGATGGGAAATTTATATCGGGAAATTTTTTGTGGCATTCTCGGCCCCATTCAACCATATGAAGGAACCCATTTGTTTTTGGAAATGAATCTACCCTTGCAATCAATACCCCTACATTTGATACCCTGATTCTGATGGGGACCCCCAAAAAAGACAATGCACACAATAAAAAAAATGTCTGAATTTTGGAAGAGCCAACAGACATGAGCTAGTGGAGGCTAGATGGAGGAGGCACCAGTCCTTCCCAGGTTGCAAAATGCACAACAGCCCGGGGTAGCAAACGTTTTAGCTACGCCACTGTCAAAACCCATCTACTACCTCCCACTGTGCTAAAATAGAAAACTAACCCATACTTACCTCTCCCATCACCACCATTCCAGCACTGCCAGAGCTCCAGTGTTTTCCCCTCTGGCCCCTCACTGATGATGTCACGTCCATAGATCACATGATGCTGCAACCAATCAGAGGCCAGTCATTGGCTGCAGCATCATGTCTTGAAAAAAATCCTTTAACTTCAGCGTCGCTGCAAGGGGAAATGAAATCAATGGTTTTACTGTGTAATGCAGGACAGAATAGGTCCTCCAGAGTGATATATGCTTGATGTAACTATTGTCCAGTCTAGCTCACGGATGAATAACCTGAACAGAGTCCCACCCTACATACAGACACCCACTATTAACTCAAGACCCCTTAAAAAAGTCTATAAAAATTTTTTTTCTTAATTGAAGAGCCCTTTTAAGGACTAAGGTATATGTTAAACATATGGGGCCTCATGCATGAAGACTGTCTAGGTGTAGAGCTTTTTTTTTTTGCCCCTAAACAACCAATCAGAACTCCCCCTTTTATTTTATAAGTGCTCTGAAAAAATAAAGTGAAGGTCTGATTGGTTACAACAAAGAAAGTTCTACACCTAGACAGTCTTCATACATGAGGCCCCTGGTATTTGTGATCATGAGAGAAAATAACTGTTGAATGATTAGGTGTATATAAATGACAATTTATGTGACTAATAACTTTTTCCATTGACAAATCTGTTTGAGAGTTTATCTTTGTGGGCTGAAGTATATTTTTTATTGGTCCCATAAATTAGCGCCATAACACCTTTTTGATAAGTTTTTATTCCACATTTTTGTTGAGACGACATGGCCCCCCATGGCTTTTTTATTTTTTTCACTATGCAAGATAAATAGGGTTATATTTAAATAGACTTGTAACAGATGAGCGGGTAAAGCGGGTAGTGGACCCACTGGACCACTGCCGGGCTTGCTCCGAGGGGGCTTAACCAAGTGGCCATCGGGCATGGGCATCTTCACAGAGCCTTTGGTGGTAAGGTTGACTGACCCCAACAGCCACCAGGCGCCACCCCAGAGCAGTCCTCGGCAGCGGCAGCTGACCAGAAGGGCCAGAAGTGCCAAGGCTAGGCACCAACAGAATAGGAACAGAGACAAAGTAGACAAGAAGTAAATATGTGCAGGTACAAACAAAGACAGGACAAAACAGATGCCAAACAGGAGAATAAGCAAAAGGTAAAGGGAACAATAAATAGACATACTGAAGACACCAAGAACATAAGCAGAGACTTAAGCTAAACTCGGGCAAGAAACCAAGGCATGACCAGGGCAGGAACACGGGGAGAGAACAAGGCAAGGACACTCACACAGACACAGACAGAGAAACAAAGAGACCACATGAGCACACCAGACTGCTAACAAACAAGATCAGAAAACACACAGCAACAGACTACAATATGACACAACATGACACAACATGACACAACATGACACAACAAGGATCAGGCAGGGAGTGTGAGGAGAAGCAGGCTTATAAACCCACAGGTGGAAGGGGATTGGCAGAGGAAGCCCAACCCCGCTGCACACTGTGGGAATAAAGGAAGGGAAGATGTGGCCGCCGCCCTCTATAGAGCTACAAGGAATAGGGCAGCAGCCAAGATGGAGGAGCAGCATGGCCAGCAAGAGAAAGCCGCACAGCAATCACAGGTGAGTAAGCAGCGGCTACAGGAGCGCTCACAGCGACACTGCAACAGGAACCAGATCTGCGATAGGAACATAGGTACGACTGCGGTTCGCAGCAGAGGCCGCAGCGTAAGGACAGGAACGTGGCACGGACCGTGACAGTACCCCCCTCCTTAAGCCCCCTCCTCCTCCTCCAATCCACAAAATGGAAATTCCACCTAGGTCTGGGGACCGAAACAATCCGGGGGCAACCCCAAAACCAACTACAGGCTGCACAGCCAGTACCGGGAATACCTAGGAAATGGAGGTGCACAGGAGGAACAAACGGGGCACTAGGCAAAATGGGAGGGGAACCCAGGGCGGGCAGTAAGCCACAGGGGACTCAGAAGGCTCAGGGCGAGACCGTAAGCCACAGGGGACTCAGAAGGCTCAGGGCGAGACCGTAAGCCACGGGGGACTCAGAAGGCTCAGGGTGAGACCGTAAGCCCCGGGGGACTCAGAAGCCTCAGGGCGAGACCGTAAGCCCCGGGGGACTCAGAAGCCTCAGGGCGAGACCGTAAGCCCCGGGGGACTCAGAAGCCTCAGGGCGAGACCGTAAGCCCCGGGGGACTCAGAAGCCTCAGGGCGAGACCGTAAGCCCCGGGGGACTCAGAAGGCTCAGGGCGAGACCGTAAGCCACGGGGACTCAGAACGCTCAGGGCGAGACCGTAAGCCACGGGGACTCAGAAGGCTCAGGGCGAGACCGTAAGCCACGGGGACTCAGAAGGCTCAGGGCGAGACCGTAAGCCACGGGGACTCAGAAGGCTCAGGGCGAGACCGTAAGCCACGGTACTCAGAAGGCTCAGGGCGAGACCGTAAGCCACGGGACTCAGAAGGCTCAGGGCGAGACCGTAAGCCACGGGGACTCAGAAGGCTCAGGGCGAGACCCGTAAGCCACGGGGACTCAGAAGGCTCAGGGCGAGTCCGTAAGCCACGGGGACTCAGAAGGCTCTGGGCTGGACCATGAGCTGGCCAAACGGATGCTCTGGGCTGGACCATGAGCTAGGCCAAACCGATGCTCTGGGCTGGACCATGAGCTAGGCCAAACCGGATGCTCTGGGCTGGACCATGAGCTAGGCCAAACCGGATGCTCTGGGCTGGACCATGAGCTAGGCCAAACCGGATGCTCTGGGCTGGACCATGAGCTAGGCCAAACCGGATGCTCTGGGCTGGACCATGAGCTGGCCAAACGGATTCTCTGGGCTGGACCATGAGCTAGGCCAAACCGATGCTCTGGGCTGGACCATGAGCTAGGCCAAACCGGATGCTCTGGGCTGGACCATGAGCTAGGCCAAACGGATGCGATGGGCTGGACCATGAGCTAGGCCAAACGGATGCTCTGGGCTGGACCATGAGCTAGGCCAAACGGATGCTCTGGGCTGGACCATGAGCTAGGCCAAACGGATGCTCTGGGCTGGACCATGAGCTAGGCCAAACGGATGCTCTGGGCTGGACCATGAGCAAGGCCAAACGGATGCTATGGGGGTATCATGAGCCAGCAGCTCCCAAACACCAAAAGACCTGCCAAAAAAGTGAAGAAAAAACACTCCCACACACAAAAAGACAGCCACAAACAAGACCTGCACATAGTGCAAAATGTCAGCGGAGTCCATGGCCTGATCCTACTGTAACAGATGAGCGGGTAAAGCGGGTAGTGGACCCACTGGACCACTGCCGGGCTTGCTCCGAGGGGGCTTAACCAAGTGGCCATCGGGCATGGGCATCTTCACAGAGCCTTTGGTGGTAAGGTTGACTGACCCCAACAGCCACCAGACGCCACCCCAGAGCAGTCCTCGGCAGCGGCAGCTGACCAGAAGGGCCAGAAGTGCCAAGGCTAGGCACCAACAGAATAGGAACAGAGACAAAGTAGACAAGAAGTAAATATGTGCAGGTACAAACAAAGACAGGACAAAACAGATGCCAAACAGGAGGATAAGCAAAAGGTAAAGGGAACAATAAATAGACAGACTGAAGACACCAAGAACATAAGCAGAGACTTAAGCTAAACTCGGGCAAGAAACCAAGGCATGACCAGGGCAGGAACACGGGCAGAGAACAAGGCAAGGAAACTCACAAAGACACAGACAGAGAAACAAAGAGACCACATGAGCACACCAGACTGCTAACAAACAAGATCAGAAAACACACAGCAACAGACTACAATATGACACAATATGACACAACATGACACAACAAGGATCAGGCAGGGAGTGTGAGGAGAAGCAGGCTTATAAACCCACAGGTGGAAGGGAATTGGCAGAGGAAGCCCAACCCTGCTGCACACTGTGGGAATAAAGGAGGGGAAAATGTGGCCGCCGCCCTCTATAGAGCTACAAGGAATAGGGCAGCAGCCAAGATGGAGGAGCAGCATGGCCAGCAAGAGAAAGCCGCACAGCAATCACAGGTGAGTAAGCAGCGGCTACAGGAGCGCTCACAGCGACACTGCAACAGGAACCAGATCTGCGATAGGAACATAGGTACGACTGCGGTTCGCAGCAGAGGCCGCAGAGTAAGGACAGGAACGTGGCACGAACCGTGACAAGACTGAACTCTTACAGATGTAACACTACCAATTATGTTTCATTTTTTAACGATTTAGATTTTTTATTGTTTTTCTTTTTGTATATAAAATGGAAATGGAGGTGTTTATTTAAAAAAACAAATCATAAATTTAAATTGTTACCATTTTTTCCCTATATTTTAGATAGTGCCATCTCTTCTGATGTTCATATAAGCATTTGTAGGTGCTTTAATATATTGAAAAACTTAAAAATATAGGGGTGGGGTTATTTTTTTAATTTCCTGCTGTTGGATATTTTTAAAACCTAGTTCATTTTTTTTACTTTGTTTAGCTTGATATTTTTAGGCCACCGGCTGTCATGTTAACCACTCAGCAGCCCAGCATCGTATCATGGGGAGATGGATCGGGTGACAGTGGGAAGCCAGCTCCATAAACCTTCCTCAACTATATGACATTTATGTTCGTCATATGTCTAGATAAAATATAAAAAAAAAATTTGGTATTTTATTTAATTTGTGTCAAACATTTTTTCACTTTTTTTTTTACAAATACTATAGCCGTATCAGCAATTACAATAGTAGGAACATTGAACAGGGAACATGTAACATTACCCTTGACTAGAAAATTGCCTTGCAAAGTAAATATGATCATAGCAACAGACATGCTATCAAGGACACACTCTGACACCTTTAATCTTATTACTATTATTGAATTTTAATGTAGTTTTTACATTTTCCCGCTGTCTGTTTTACAAAGTATAAGTTAGTGAGCTGTATAATTAAAACTGTAAAGTAATGAATGCTTCCAACTTGGCCTCTCAAAGCAGATAAAACATTCTGTATAATAATGTTAATATAATGTATGGAGCTCCACTAATAGAAAGCATCTTCATGTTACAAAGACACTTAGCTGACATAACTAATAACTATGAGCCAATCTAAAACTAAAGGTTTCAATAGGTTTCAATTGTAATTCAGTGTTAAATTATACCATCATTCAATACCTAAATAATAGTCAATATAGTACCACATATACTGCCAAAATAATCCTGCCATTATATTCCCAAATAATATCACCATTCACCACCTGGTGACATAGAGAAGTGAAAGGATTATTTATATAGTTCCTGCTTGTTAAGAGTAATAAAGGGATAATTGGCAATGGTGGTCTAGGACAAGTAAGGGCTCCCAAGTAAATTTACTATATATCTAAAGCAGTAAAATTTTCTGCTGGTCTTGTTCCTGGTTTTCTATAGGACAGATAGGCTACGGGTAAATTTCCTGGTGGCCTAGGGCAACAAGTTTGTGGTAAAGTTCTTTATAGCATAGGACAGTGATGTGGTTATTTGTTACTCAAATCCATGTCCTGTTATTTTAAAGTGGTTTTCTCAATACTACAATTAGTTTTCAACATGTGGGACAGGTAAATGAAGCCTTTTTCTAGATACATTGCTCTATTGATATTGCCCTGGTCAGGAGATAAAAGAGATTGTATGTACTCTGAGTGCACATAAATGTCTTTAAGTTACCATCTGGCTCTCCCTTCCTGATTAGACAGAGAGCAGAGAATGACATCACCATTGTCAGAGGAGATCAGCCTTTATCTTTTTTTCATATTCAAAAAGGTTTTATTAAACAGAATATGGCATTAAGTACAAACTCACAGAAGATACAGGGAGTATATGCACTCACCGGCCACTTTATTAGGTACACCTGTCCAACTGCTCGTTAACACTTAATTTCTAATCAGCCAACACATGGCGGCAAAATCAGTGCATTTAGGCATGTAGACATGGTCAAGACAATCTCCTGCAGTTCAAACCGAGCATCAGTATGGGGAAGAAAGGTGATTTTGAGTGCTTTGAACGTGGCATGGTTTTTGGTTGCCAGAAGGGCTGGTCTGAGTATTTCAGAAACTGCTGATCTCCTGGGATTTTCACAGCACAACCATCTCTAGGGTTTACAGAGAATGGTCCAAAAAAGAAAAAACATCCAGTGAGCGGCAGTCCTGTGGGCGGAAATGCCTTGTTGATGCCAGAGGTCAAAGGAGAATGGGCAGACTGGTTTGAGCTGATAGAAAGGCAACAGTGACTCAAATAGCCACCCGTTACAACCAAGGTAGGCAGAAGAGCATCTCTGAACGCACAGTACGGCGAACTTTGAGGCAGATGGGCTACAGCAGCAGAAGACCACACCGGGTGCCACTCCTTTCAGCTAAGAACAGGAAACTGAGGCTCCAATTTGCCCAAGCTCATCGAAAAATTGGACAGTAGAAGATTGGAAAAACGTTGCCTGGTCTGACGAGTCTCGATTTCTGCTGCGACATTCGGATGGTAGGGTCAGAATTTGGCGTCAACAACATGAAAACATGGATCCATCCTGCCTTGTATCAACGGTTCAGGCTGGTGGTGGTGGTGGTGTTATGGGTGGGGGAAAATTTTCTTGGCACTCTTTGGTCCCCTTGGTACCAAAATTGAGCATCGTTGCAACACCTTGTGGAATCTATGCCACGAAGAATTGAGGCAGTTCTGAAGGCAAAAGGGGGTCCAACCCGTTACTAGCATGGTGTACCTAATAAAGTGGCCGGTGAGTGTATGTTGAGATTACAACAACAACAAATCCAATATGTAGTGGCAGGTAAAAAGAATAAGAATATCACTGTTACATATGATATACATACATAAACACATGTCAAACATACTTAAACACATGTCCAAACAATGGTAACCGTCCTGTACAAAAACTCCAGTGGAGTAAAAAATTGAATGTGACTGGTAAGTGCAGGATACCTGTATCTGGGAGTCTTCCCTTCCTCCCCTTAATAAGCTCAGTATGTATATAGTAACAGGGATCCATAATGGTTAAAGGGGTTTTGCCACAATGTAATGTTGACGTGGGATCCTCCAAAATAGGTATTTAATTACTTTTCGAAATATATCTGATTACAAAAATTTAAGTCTGAGAGAGCTACAGGCTGCCTTACCTGCCCTTAGTTACTTAAAAGCTACTATTAAAAACGACCTGACAGGAGCTGCTGGCCGGGCTTGCGCAGAGCACACTTCTTATCTGATGAAAGGGAGCTGAAGAAGCTTTCAAGGCACCAGGTAGAAATATGTTGTCTTTGTATAAAGAATCCACTATTTGTAGTGTTATTATCTGAGTAGATCCCTGCTTTATCTGATGACAGGGAACATGAAGAAGCTTTCAAGAGGCTGTGGAGAAAGCTGTTGTCGTTTGTATACAGCATCCACTAGTTGTAGTTTGATTATTTGAGTGAACATTTCACACGATCCCTTATGCACGGCTCTGTGCTATGGCTGTGTCTCTCGCTCTCTCAACTCAGCGTGGCTTTGTTTACATTTGGTTATTAGCAGATAACGCACGTCCTGGCAAAACCCCTTTAAAAACCATCATTTATTACATATGTTTTCTTTAAAACACATACATTAAACTTGTGCACAAAGTGCTACTTGCATGCATCCAGTAGACAGCATGACCAGTAGAATGTCCAAAGTCAAGGTAAGTACGCTCCACAAGGTGCTTGAGAAAGGGGAGGAGTCTCCGCATGCTCGCCTCGGTCCCGGCCTCTTCGTTCAGAGCTCCACTACTTGGCTCCTAGTCTTGGAGATCTTTAGAGCGTACTTACCTTGACTTTGGACATTCTACTGGTCGTGCTGTCTACTGGATGCATGTAAGTAGCACTTTGTGCACAAGTTTAACGTATGTGTTTTAAAGAAAACATATGTAATAAATGATGATTTTTAACCTTTATGGATCCCTGTTACTATATACATACAAAACATTGGTAACCGCCAAAGTTCATACAGAAAATGAATTTGTGAAATGAACTTATAATAGTAAATAGAGTAAACAAGAAAAGGGTACTGTAAGTACCCATATACCCAAATAAGAAGAAGGCTCATGTGAAGAAGTTGCACATATTAAAAGGGAGACCAGAGTAACGCAACAGAGAGGACAACCACAACAACACAACAGACAAACTCACAAAAAAAAGGGGGGGGATGGGAAATAGCAGGGAATGTAGAGAAACATCCCTGTGTAGGGGAAAAGATGGAAATTAGGTAGCGACTTATCCAATGAGACACTAGCAGGTAATTGAAAGATAAAGTGGGGAGTTCTTGAAAAGAGACCAGGTAAACCAGGTCCTATGAAATTTATAGGCTTGCTCAGGAGTTTTGCTATCAACTCCTCCATCCTCTGTACCGAGCCAATTTCTGCAAACCAGTCTTCCAAGGATGGAGGAACAGATGACTTCCACATCCATGTGATAATAGTTTTGGCAGCTTGCAATAACTGCTTCAGAAGGGATTTTTTTAAATCTGCTAAACGGCATGGGGAACATGAAAAGTAATAACGCCTCCGGCAAGTCAGGGATCAAAATTCTCGTCACTGACTAAATTTCCTCCAGCACAGAGGTTCTGAATCCTCTGAGCAAGGAACACCCTATCAAACGTGGGACATAGTCCTCTCTTCCCTTCCACACCTCCAGCAGATAGCGGAGGTCGCCGGGAACATTTTGTGCAAGACCGAGGGAAGTCTGTACTGGCGCGATAAAATCTTGTAACAAGTATCTTGGTGTTTGGAGGCAACCATCGTTCGATGGGTGAGCTGGAAACAGCGCTCCCATTGAGAGGTAGTAAAAGAAAGACCCAGATCGCATTCCCAGCATTGACAAACAAGGGGTGGAAAGGTAAACCTAGAAGTGAATCGAAAAGCAGGATAGCTTATACAAAGTCTGTACAAAGAGTGAGTCCGCACCTGGTAAGAATACACTACCACAACGTTCATAAAGACTGTACTCGGGAGCCTAGACGAAATCAAACATAATAACACGTTAATCTTTAACAAAGAAATGAGAGAGTTGTAGAAATTGGAAGGAAATATTGCCAGAGGCTGCATTTCCACCCAAGAATTATCTACCGAGACGAAATTCACAATTTCCCACCTGAGGGACCGACCTGACAGAGGGCGCAAGGTGGTACCTTGTCCCCCACACCCCCCCTAAAGAGCACAGGGTCATAAATGAGGTCTGAGAAAGTTTTTTAATAGAATTGGGCGTTAATATGTCCGGCGGATCCGTTAACCCCTGGCTGCTTTCCCCCCCGGAACAGGGTCTTTAAGAACCATAACTCTCAGAGCTCAAGTAGAGTAAAGGGATCCTCAAGTATCTTTAGCAACCGATGCCAAGAAATCTAGACAAGGGGCAAAGAGATTGGATTGGAAAACACACATAAACCGTCTTAGACTAGGATTATGGAAGGGGGTGAGCAGGTTATGATAATTTCGAGTAAAAGGTATGCAAGTTTAGGCAATTTCATCTGTAACGATGCACCATTGAGTTTCGGAAGCAGTTTTTAAATAGAGGTTGGATACATGGGATTGCGCCATTTTGATCGCAGGTAACGAGAACGCCCTAACAGGCCCAGCACGCAGCCCCCACCGATCTTGTTGCCCTATCATTTCATACAAAATCATGGCTACAAGCAATTTTGAATGGAAGCGGGCCATACCCACCAAGAATACCTCCAGGAGGCGTCGCACTTCTAGCCGTGCATCCTGCAGTTCCCGAAGTACGCTGGGAGAAAAGTGTGCAGCTGCATGTGTTTTAAGACTCGATTGGCAAGCGGTTGTTATATAGAGTAGAGACCGTTTTAAAACAAAAATACCAACTACGTACCAGTTTAAGCCAGACGCATCTCCGTGCCTTAATTAAGACCTCTAACTAAGATAATCCCCCAAATCAGAAATAATTAAGTGCTTCACCAACGGGGTTTGGTAATGGGAGTGGGAGGGAGCAAAAAACAGGAGCCGTGTTTTGAAATGTAAGAATTTTTTCCCCCAATTGTGGCAGGATGTCAACAGGGTAGGGCAGAAGTTTTTGTTGAATCATAACATAGTCTAAACGACTATAAGAGCCAAGGGGGAGAGGGATAAAAGGAAGATTCCCTAATAGTAGAAGAAAAGGGGTGAAAAAGGATCCTCCAAGTAAATCACAATACAAATTAAAGTTAAGCAGGAAAGAAAGCCCTCATTCAGCACTTCATTTAAATAGCAGAATATGAAAGGTTGATAAATCCCAGAAAGAATTGTCCAAAGGTATGGGTCTAAAAGAAAACGTAACATTGAAATCTCCACAAAATACTATACTACGAGACGGGATCACCGCTGAATATAGGAAGAGAGCAGTTTTCAAACCCAATGCCTAGGCTCAAAAAATAAATCCTGCCTGCACCCACGAAAAATCTGGCGCTTATTTTTATAAGCAATTTAAGATGGTTAAAGACCATGTCACATGACGAAAATGGAGAGCGAACCGTGATATCGGAAACCCGTTACAGCGGCAAATGACCTGTGTGGGGATACAATGAACGATGAATGTGCTATTCGCGTGCCTATCGACAATGCCACACACTGGACCATGGACCTCAGACAAAGCTTTAGCAAATTGCCAAGACGAAGAGGTGTAAGCTGTCTACTCTTATATCACATTTGGGATACATGACCTAATGTGACCTTAAGTTGGTCTCTTGAAGGCACACCAGATTTTGGCTCTAAAGCTAACGACTGGAATGGGTGGGTCGGGTACTTGCCGCCACCAGTTTTCGAGGGTGTTCATTAGAAAAACAATTGCCCTTGCTAGTTAGCCATAAAATAGAAAGCGATGTGTACAGAAGATCCCATCGTCCAGGATGTCTCTGGAGCACAGGTCGGGTATTCACTAAAAAAGGCAGTCGCAGAAATGGGGGCCAAGCCCCAAGACCACTGAATACAATGCTCCATGTAATCCAAACCAAAGTATAATGAATAATAAGAAGAGAAAAAATTGTGTGGAATAGGAAAAAAAAAAATGGAGGTATAAAAGTAGCTAAATATACAAGACAACGACAACCATTTCCACAACAACCAACACCACACAAGGCACACAGGACACAGAACCACGAATAGAAAACCAAAAAGCAGGTAAAGCAACAAGAATCAAGACCCTAGCATCCTAAAACTGAAATAAGAATACTAAGGAAATGATAATATCCAGTGCGGAATAAACCAAAAAAAACGTCAAAACTAGGAGTTCCACCTACTAGGAAGAATGTAGGTAGTAACATAGGTGCCCACGGAGGATACTCCTACGTTGAGTGTACCCAATGAGAGATTAATAAAAAATTAATAACAAAAACCTGGGCCTCAAGTAAAAATAAAAACATAAATTGATGGGGAAAAACAAAAATAAAAAAGACGACTTTGCCACAGGAATAGTAAATGCATAAGGGGGTGGAGAGTAGGAAATAACCACTCACACCCAGATGGCACAAACAATACCAGGCCAGGCCTTCTAGATTCATGAAGATTGTATGTTCAGGCACAGTGGGTAATAACAAGGTAACGGCCAGCAGTGCCAGTAAATAGTACCCACCTACTAAGAAAAAACTCTCTTCCATAAACTCCAAATGTGTCGTACCGCAAAGTAAGGATGGACCTAAAACCAGAAAAACACTCAAATAACAATATTATAAGGAAGAACAAGTGGAAGAAGAGCATTCTACTGGCTTCTGGAAAAACCTCTAGAAAAAACGTTTGTTGCTCAAACATACTTATCTAATATAATCTGTATCCCTTTATCACCTCGTCCCCATAACAGACTCGATGGCAGTATCAAGGAGAACGTGGAAACCAGTAGATGACTTTTCAATTCCTGCAGAAGCAGGTACGGTCTAGAGGAAAAAAGATGTTCCAAATAAAGTTGGCCCATATGGAAAAGACTTAAAGGCTACATCCTTAAGGAAAGATAAGACAAGAATACAATACGCAGGCAAAAACACATAGCAGGAAACAAGAAAGAAGAGAAAACGCCATTAAAATGATTAGTCGTCCTTAATGATGCCACGAAACGGAAAAAGTGAACAAAACGGAATTAGTTAGAAAATTAAAGCCTATTACAAACTAAAAAAATAAATAACACTTACAAATTAGTAAAAGTCCTACAATATAAAAGATCCATACTACCATAACCAAACCATCCAGAAAACAAAAGCATGATATGCAAAGAGCAAAAGGGTAACCCCAAAATGGATAAGAAGGGAAAACCATGTATTTACCCACAAGCTTTCCAAGTCACCCCACCCGGCTTACAACCACACTAACACAACCTCGCCCACCCCCCCACACCTCCCTCAGGGCAAATCCTTACTAGTTAAACAATTAATTACCAACCTCAAACCACAAAGGGCACGCTACCGTCCACTCTCACATTAAAAAATCCGCAAAAACAACCCTGATCATAAATTAAATGCACCACAGACCAGAAACCACCCTACCTCCAACACACATATCCATACTACCGCTTCCTACATAATCAACACTTGAACCCGCACAAACGAATGATTCAGAATCGATAAATACCGAGTAACACGGACCTATAACCCGTGCCTGCACACCAACCTACTAACATCAACTCCAGATAAATCATCCTCACCAAGTGATCTATCACAATCACCCTTCTGCATACAAATCAACCTACCTCGTTTGTGAGTACAATTAAATCCGGACAAACCAAATTCCAATATACCAACCCCAAAATATAGATCCGGCCTCTCCAAAGACCAAAACTACATGGCGAAAAATTTCAGATCTTGGTCCCATAAAATAATTCAATCCTCACACCAGCAAACTGCAGAATAAGTTCATACAGGAATCTCTACATAACATTCCCCTAAGCCTGAACCTATTCGACACTCCTATCCACCATAACTCCAACATCACGTATAGAAAATTTAATTTGTCTTCACGAGCAACCATAGGGCCATCCCCACCGCCTCTCTCCCAACAAAAAAAGCACAGCACGAAAACACCACATAAAAATCAGATCCAGAGAAAAAAAGAAAAAAAGCAAAAAAAAGTACCACTATAATAAGAGGAGAGTAAAGAGAGAGATGCCGATATCGACTAGCGCCCCACCGATGACGATAGTCAACGTACTCTGCTCATCCACAGTCAGACTACATGAGCCATGACGCCTCACCCAAACTGTTAGAAATGGTCTGGTTCAACCGACCTGCTCAGCCCACTATTCTGATGTCCCTAGCCACCCGCCTGATGCCACGCATCTGCTGACAAGCTTTCTCCATCTGCCAACCAACCATCTGTAACCAGTGAATGTAATGCCAACCCCACCTCCACACTATTCATAGTGCCACTTTATCGACCTCATGCTGCTGCTGCCTGGTTGCTGGTTGCCATGACATCCACACTGTGTCATTGTGCACTCTCTGACCTCATGCAGTTTGCTCCTGCCAGCCATCCATCTTCAACTCTCTGTCATTTGTGCCACTCTAGTGGCCTACTCCAGTTTTTTTGCCACCTACAGAATGTTCAAATGGCCACATGTTCTGACCTCACTCACATCACAGACTGCTTCCGCCACCTCCCGGGAATGCACCTAACTCATGTACATTGTGCCACTACTGTGGCCAACTTAGCTACCGCTGTTTTTGCCACCCTCCAGAATGTCATTGTGCCAACTGTCTGACCTCATCGCTGCGCTAAGCCGAAATGTGCGATACCCGGATCCACCTCCACTCCTCCTGTCATTGTGCCCACTCTGTGGCCTACTCCATTTTTGCCACCTCACCTACCCTCGCAGAATTGTCATTGTGCCACTGTCTGACCTCATGCTGCCTGCCAACCGTCACCTCCATTCCCATACTCATTCTGCGTCCCACTCTGTGGCCTACTCCAGTTTTATTGCCTCGACCTCGTCTCCAAAGATCTATCATTGTTTGCCACTGTCTACTCATGCGGCTGCCACCTGTCCACCTCCACTCTCTGTCATTGTGCGACTCTGTGGCCGTACTCATTTTTTTGCCACACTAGATACCAACAGAGCGCCATTTCCCACCCATATCATCTGATGGCCATTGCTGACCTCCTGCTCAGCAATCCCCACCAATTGTAGCATGTTGGACACCACTCCCCGCGCAAAACTGTTTCATGTGCCCACTGCTCTGACCTCAGGCTGAGCTCCCTGGAGGCTGCTCGATGCACGCTGTGACCTCCCACCATCATCTAGATCATTCGTGCCACTCTGTGGCCTACCTACTCTGGTCTTGCCACCACAATGAACCCTCATCCTAGAATGTCATTGTGCCACTGTTGACCCTCAGGCTGCTCCGCCCCGTCACCGCTCCACTCCTCTGTCCATGTGCCACTCTGTGGCCTATTCCTGTTTTTGCCAACTCCAGAATGTCATTGGGCCACACTCTGACCTCATGCTGCTGCCGCCATCAACTCGCTCTCTGTCATTGTGCCACTCCTGTGGCCTACTACTGTATTTGCCACGCCAGAATAGTCATTGTGCATTTGTCTAGACCTCATGTGCTATACTGCGTGACCTCCACACTGAGTCATTGTGCCACTCTGTGCCTACATCTGTTTTTTGCCACCCTCCAGAATGTCATTGTGCCACTGCCTTGACACTCACATACTGCTCGCCTTGCTGTGCCCTCCAAACTGTGTCATTGCGTGCCCAATCTGTCGGCCTACTACTGTTTGCCACCCAACACAGAATGTCCAATACGCGTGCCCACTGTCTGACCTCATGCTGCTGCCTGCCGTCACCTCCACTCTCTGTCATTGTCTGCCACTTTGTTGGCCTACTATGTTTATTTGCACCTCCAGAATGTCATTGAGCCACTGTCTGACCTCATGCTGTTGCCCAAAATAAAGCAGCCCCGTGTCAGCTATGTCCGCCAACTCCTGACGATATATGTCAGCCATCCGCCCTCGGAAAACAGGTACCTTCCAGTGTCACTGAATTTATTATGGTTGGATGGTTGTGTTGGGGGGGGGGGGGGGGGGGGGGAGGGGGGGGGGGGGGGGGGGGGGGGGGGGGGGGGGGGGGGGGGGGGGGGGAACACTGCCCGCACCTCCACTCCTCTGTCAATTGTGCACACCTGTGGCCTAGTACTGTTGTTGCCACCTCCAAAATGTCATTGTGCCACTGTCTGACCTAATGCTGTGCTGCCAGTGACCTACACACTGTGTCCATTTGCCACTGTCTGACCTCATGCTGCTGCTGTGGCTGCATGCCGTGACCTACACACTGTGTCATCGTTGCCACTCTGTGGCCTACTCCAGTTTTCCACATCCAGAATTGTTATTGTGCCACTGTCTCGACCTCAATGCTGCGCCCCTAAACCGTCAACCTCCATTCGCTTGTCATTGTGCCCACTCTGGTGGCCTACTCCATTTTTTGCCACCATCCAGAATATCATTGTGCACGTCTGACCTCATGCTGCTGCCAGACCGTCACCTCCATTCTCTGTCATTGTGCCACTCTGTGGCCCTCTCCATTTTTTGCCACCATTCCAGATATCATTGGTGCACTCGTCTGACCTTCATGCTGCTGCTGGCTGCTTTGACCTCCACACTGTGTCATAGTGCCACTACTCTGACCGCACGGCTGCTGCGTCTGTGACCTCCACTCTTCTGTCATTGTGCCACTCTGTGGCCTACTAATGTCTTTGCCACCTCCAGAATAGTATTGTGCCACTGTCTGACCTCATGCTGCTGCCGCCTAAACCACCTCCACCTTCTTCTCTGTCATTTGTGCCACTCTGTGGCCTACTACAGGTTTTTGCCACCTCCAGAATGTCATTCGTGCCATTGCTAACCTCATGGTGCTGCTCTGCCTTGACCTCCACACTGTGCATAGTGCCACTCTTAGGCCTACTCCTTTTTTGCCACCTCCGAGAATGTCCTTGTGCACTGCCTGACCTCAGCTCTGTGGCTGCTGCCGTAAACGCCATACTCTAGTCATTGTGCCACTCGTTGGCCTACTCCTGTTTTTTGCCACCTCCAGAATGTCCAATTGTTGCACTCTCTGACGTCATGCTGCTGTGGCGGCCGCCGCCGACAGCCTCCACACTCTGTCGCACTATGTTGCCACCATGAGCTCTACAGCTTTTTTTTTCCAGCTTTCTCTGCATGACTTTATCTCAGGCTACATCTCCCGCTTCAGTTTTTTGGAGTCAGCTTTGCCCTCTTAATGGCCCAGGGAATTTTTAAGTGAAGCGATTCTAAGAAGCGTGCGGAGTCAAGTGTGTATACTAAAACACAACATTGTATGAAGACCAAACCAAGCTCCCTCTGCATATTTAAGCAGCACAACGTTCTACAGCAACCCTGCAGCTCTGTGCAGCCTGGGAAATTAGCTGTTTTTATTAACCGATTACGTTCTCCGAAGTAATATCGGCCGTACCGAAGTTATTCACTTTGTCGGGAAATTCGGCAAAGTGACCGAACGAATTTTTGAGAAATTCGCCCATCTCTAACTGTAGCACGTTTTTTGGTTTTTTCACTCATATCGTCTTCTTTATTCCCTATGATATGTTAAGCTGTGATTTTATGTTTTTAATATTTTATTATTTTTAGTATGAGGGAAAATTGTAAAAAAATGTTGTTGTTTTTTTAAACTTTTTTATTTCATTTTTTTCTAACAAAATAAGTTTTGTAATTGCGTTGCTCTTCCATGACAGATGTTTATACTTTAAAGTCTCACATTTTCAATGGCACATAGTGGACCCACTGTGCCCCTACCAGGTTCACTCCAAGGGGGCGTGACTAAGTAGCCATCAGGTATCTTTACAGAGTCTTTCTTGGTAAGGTGGGCTCCCCCGATGGCCACCAGGTGTGACCTTAGAGCAGTCCTCGGCAGTGGTGGCCTGACCTAAAGCAGGCCAGAAGCGCCAGTGCAGAATCCACACTGACAGACAAAGACACAATGAACTGGAAAACAACAGACGCCAAGATATTGGCATAGGTTTGAGGTCGAGGGACAGGACAGGATGCTGATCAAACAAGACACACAGAACAGACATAAAATTGAGGCCAAACATGACACAAACAGACATAAGACAGATGCCAACAGATAAAAACAGAGGTCAAGGAATAGACAGACCACGACAGCAATAAACAGAGTGGCAATCACAGGAACAAGATTAGAAGCACAGACAGAGAACAACAAAGCGTACAAGGTAAGACCAAGGGAAAGCTAGGAGCTCAGACAGCTAGTATACAGGTAACAAACAGCAAAAGGAACCAGTAGAGACAGCAGCAGGGATACAAACAATCATCAGATACACAAACATAGCAAGGAACACATAAAGCAAGATCTGTCACCGGCCAGGGCGACCGCTACCCGCCCGTCGGGCCGACGGGCGCAGGATCCTTGGTCCCCCTCCCGGGTGCTCTCCGGGTCGGGTGCCCGCCGCTGCCGCGGGACGAGCCGGGGGGCCTGCGTCAGCCGTGGACTTACCTGACCGCGTGCGGCTCACTGGTGCCTCCGCCATAGACCTCTGCGGGCCGAGGCGCGCGTGGCTGTGTCCTCTAAGGACGCTGCGCGGCACGCTCGTTCCCGGGGAATTTTAAAACGTGCCGACGCCCTGATTATTGGCTAGATTGCCAGGCGCTTCCCTCTACCTACTTAAGGATCGTCCCCCTTTTCCCGACTATCATCTCCTTGCTGGATCTATATCCCCGTTTAGCCCTAGTGAAAGCGATCCAGAAGCAAATACTCCTCGGGAGCCTACGTGGGACCAGCCCCTCGCTAACGTTTCTCAACTCCTAAACCCTGCCGCCTCGCCCCGACCATCGCTGCCCGTCTACGACCACGTACCCTTGCCGCCTGCTGACCTTCTGCCTGCCCACGACTAACGATTTCTCAGGATACGATTCTGAAACCACGCTAGCAATCCTCGGACTGTCCACCTGCAAGCAAGTCAGCGGTCAGGGGGGACGACCTGGTAGCCTCACGTCCGACAGAGCTAAGTCCACTCCCGCTTTGCGGCGGCTCTGTGAAAACCGGGGGCTACTAGATTTCCGTTCCCTGGCGTGGCTTAGCTATCATCGCTTGCGATGTCCAGTGGATCCACTTCCCCAGCCGTTACAAGTTAGCATCCAGCCAGCCACATGGATACCCGCCCAAGGTGCCCCTGCCAGCATCGCGGATCTTACCAATCGTTTGTTGCTCTGAGCAATCGCAACAGATCGCACAACAAGGTCAGCAGCTAGAGGCCAGCCTCACCGGCCAATTAGACAGCGTCAGCTTCCTTGCATCGCCAGCAGCAGTCTCCGCCTCCCTTCCCGTGGCTCCGTCTTCCTTCCTCAGTTCCCGTTGGCCCACCGAGGCGAACCCAAAGCTTCGGCTCCCTCTTACCCTCCAACTTTGCCGGGGATCCCAAGCTCTGCGGGGTTTCATTACCAGTGCTTCTTAAGCACGTGGAGCCTGATGGCGGATCAGTTATCCCTCCGGAGAGGTCCAAAGAGGCTTCATCGGAGGGTGAGGTCTAACTTCCGGGAAGGCTCTGGCTTGGCAAACCCCCTCTGGTACAGGAAACGACCCGTGACTGCGACCTACAGACCTTCCTCCAGGAAATTCCGCACCGTTTAGAGGCAGGGCCGGCGCGTGCCTTCCTCGCTCCGCTGAGACCAGCCCTCTTGAGCCTTCGTCAGGGCGAATCTTCTGCTGGGTGACTATGCGTTCACATTCCGGGATACCCTGCGCCATCGGAGCTCGCATGGACAATGCCTGCCCTCTAGCGCTCCTTCAAAAAGGGGTCTGTCAAGGCAGGTAAAATATAATACGCTTTGGGCAGCAACTGTGACCGATCCGCGTCCCTCCTGACACGAGTTAACTTCTTCTTGCCACCCGCATCGATATAAGGTTCGATGAGAGGCAGAGGACTTTGCCAAGAAAGAGATGCTGCTCCGCTCGTCGGCGTTTCACCTGCTCCTGTTTCCACAAACTCCAATTTCCTCCGCCTCAAGCCGCAGAGGTGGAACCTATGGCTAGTGGAACCGGGCCCACATAACAAGCAAGAACTGAACCGTCGTCAGTACAGACAGCTAACTCTACTGCGCCAGCCCTCCCACTTCCGCATTAAGTTGCGCCCCTTCGTCCACACCTCCGGGAAACGATCTCACCTAGGTGCCGTGGAGAGGCGGTCCTAGGTGCAGTTTCCCTCCTCTCCACTTTGATGATCCTGTGGAGGTGACTTCTGATGCTGGTCCTGCGTACCGGAAGTTCAGCCTTCCGATTCGGGTCTGCCGGGAACTTCATCTTAGCCTCACGGTCACCCGTACCACATACTGTGTCCGTCTGGCGAGACCGCTCATATCTCCTCGGTTCACTGAGTCCTCCTCACTGATCCCATCCTAAATAACCCGGCCGGTGACTCTCCGTGTGGGGCTCAACATAAAGAAAGATTAGGTTCCACACCGTGTCCCGTGCTTCCTCGCGATCCTCTTGGGCTCCCCGGCAGCAACGTCACGCCCACTACGCTCGATTGAAGACAGGCGAAGTCCTGCGTTGGGGACCGGTAATGCAGAACCGATGCTTGGAGGAACACGCCCGGTGCCTACCACTTCCTCCGCCCCCGGCTGTCAAGCCGTTCCAGGCCTGCCGGCGAGTACCAGATTTTGGCGAGTTTCTCCGAGAAACAGCTGAGAAGCTACCTCCCACATCGTCATATTGACTGTCCCATAGACCCACCTTCCCGGAACAAGTCCGCCACGGGGTCGGGTCTATCCCCTCTTCTGTGCCCGAGACTCAGGCCAAGTCGGCTACATACAGGAGAAAAAAAAAAAAAAAAAAAAACAAATATGGCCTAATGGATTCATTCGCAAGTCCTCCCTCGCCCGCCGGCTGTATTTTTTCGTCCAGATAAAAACGGGTCTCTTCTGCCGTGTAAAGATTACAGGGGCTAAACAAATCACGGTGAGAACAGATTCCCACTACCCCTGATATCGAGCCTCTTTGATCGCTTCGTGGACCAAGTGTTTATCTAAATTGGACCTGCGCGTTGCCTATAACTCGGTCAGAATTCTGAGTGGACGATGGAAAACAGCCTTCAACACCCGGACCGTGCCCATTTCGAAGTATCTCGTAATCCTTTTGGCTATGAACGCCCCAGCCGTATTCAGATTTCGACAGACGTATCAGAGACATGTCTGTACACCTGGCGTCATAGCGTACCTGGACACATTCTGATTTTTTCTCCTGACGCACAGACTACCCATCCCCGGGGTTTTTTACAATACGCCAGATCCTGCGACGCTGCGAACAATCGACTGTATGCCAGCTGGAGAAGTGTCGGTTTTCCACCATCCAGCCTCCTTTCCTGGATACAAAGTCTCCGACCGTGGTCTGCAGAATGACCCAGCTAAGCTTCCGCGATCCGGCAGAGGGCCACGACCCTGTCGGCTTCGGGCGATTCAACGCTTCCCGGGATTCGCCAACTATTACCCGCATTTATTCCCCACTTCTCTCGCTGGGGCTCCATCGAGGCCCTCACCCGGAAGAATGCCACCCGAAATGTTGGTCACCGTCAGCTGAGAAGCATTCCACTCGACTGAAGTCAGCGTTTTCTTCTGCAGCCTATCCTGGTTCGTCCTGATTCCGGATAGGCTCGGTTAGCCTGAAATGGCGCCTCTCCGTGGGGAGCAGTGCGGTCCTGACTCAAAGGCCCTAAAGGCAATACGTCTCTTGCGGTTTCTCTCCAAGGACCCTTCTCGCCGGCTGAACGCAACTACACCCATAGGAGATCGAGAGCTGCTGGTCATCAAATTGGCCAAGAGGAGTGGCGACATTTGCTGGAGGGGGCCCGCACGCCATTCGACTTCTTCACGGACCACATGCAATCTACATACCTCCAGACAGGCCAGCGCAAATCCTCGCCAGCCAGGTGTCACTATTTTTCTCTCGCTTTAACTTCAGGATACACTTACGGCCAGCAGAGAGAAACGTCAAGGGCTGATGCCCTCTCCCGAGCCTCAGACGTCACTGGGAGAACCAGTGGTCCCCAGCACATCATGCTCCCGAACGGCTGATCCACGAGCACCGGTGACCTTCGGAGGGTACCACCAGCAAAACCTACGATCGTCCTGCTCTCAGACTGAGAATTCTGGAGTGGGGGCAAGTTCTCTTCTGGCGGTCACCCCGCATACGAAAGTCCCACCCCTCATCTCACGCCTACTGGTGGCCGACCCTGCCCCAAGGACGTCCAAGACTTGATCTCGCCTGTGACACATGTGCCCGGACAAGGTTCCACGCCATAGGTCCCCGGTGTCTCTTAGTCCCTCTGCCCATCCCAGAGTCTCCATGGACACACACGGCATGACTTCATTACGACCTTCCGCCCTCTCAGGGAATTCTGTCATCTGGGGTCACAGGGATAGAATTCTCTAAAATGACCCACTTCGTGCCACTCCCGGGTCCTTCCCGCTCCACAACTGGCGGGAGCATTTTCTTCCACCTATAATTTTCGTCTGCATGGATTACCTTTCGCATATCGTGTCTGAACGGGGTGTCCAATTTGTCATCAAAATTTTGCGGGCCCTGTGTTTCTCGCCCCTTACAAAGTTAAATTGGACTTTCTTCTGCCTACCATCCCAGACCAATGGGTCAAGTGGAAGGTGTATTCAGGTATTGGCGAATACCTGCGCCATTCGTTCCGGCCGTCCAGACAACCTGGGCCTAGCTGCTTCCTTGGGCCGAATTCTTCTAAAACATTCGGGAACTCTGATTCATACAGGCGTTTCTCCATTCCTGGTGGTATACTTCGTCACCACGCCCGCCCCTCCCTTGCCTATGAACTTCCGAGGTTCCTCTGTGACAACCAAGTGCTGGACATTAAGACGCAAAGAAATATTTGGCGGGAAGACCCGACTTGCCTTAACCCGGCCTCCACCCGCATGACGACCCAGGCCGACAAGAGAAGGAGGCCGCCCCCACTTTCAGCAGGAGATAGGGTGTGGCTCTCTGCCCAGACACATACGCCTCAAGGGTCCCCAGCTACAAATGTGGTCACGATTTCTGGGCCTTTTAGAGTGCTCCGTCAGATAAATCCGTGTGCTACAAGCACTGCCTACCCCTTCACTTAATTCCTAACGCCTTCCACGTCTTCCTCCTTAAGCTCTGGTCCTGAACCCGATTTCTCCAGAGGAGCGCTGCTCCAGCTCTTTCAAGAATCTCCTGATGTCTATGAAGTTAAGGACAACCTAGACATGAAGATCGACAGAGTAGGCGATTTTTTCTATGTTGATTGGAGGGCTTCGCCCCGAAGAGAGTCCTGAACCGGAGTCCAATATCCTAACCCACCTTATTCTAAGTTTCTTCAGCCAAAAGGGGGAGACCTATGGGGGGGGGTACTGTCACGGCCCGGCGCCGCTCCCCGCCCGCGGGCCGCGGGCGGCATCCGAGGTCCCCCACCCGGTGCTCTTCCGGGGACGTGCCGCCGCTGGCCGCGGACGAGCCGTGTGCTGCGTCTCCTGGACTTACCTGACCGCGCTCCTTTGTCCGTCCGCGCCCCTGCCGGCCGAGCGCGCGTGTCCCCTGTGTCCTAAGGCGCGCGCGCAGCTCGTTCCGGGGATTTAAAGGGCCAGCGCCCTGATTATTGGCTATTGCCATGCCTTCCCCTACTTTAGATACTTCCCACTATCACTCCTTGCAGGATCTATAAGCCCCGTGCCCTAGTGAAAGCGTTCCAAAGCAATACTCGCGCCTTAACCGTGTACCATACCCCTCCTACGTTTCTCAACTCCGAACCTGGCCCCTGCCCTGACCTTCCTGCCCGTCTACGACCACGAACCTCTGCCGCCTGCCCTGACCTTCTGCATGCCCACGACTACATTCCGGACTACGATTCAGCACCACGCTGCACCTCGGCTGCCACCGCACGCAAGACACGTCAGGGGGGACGACCTGGTAGCCTCACGCCGCAGCAAGTCCATCCCGCTTTGCGGCGGCACTGGTGGAAAACCGGGTGCTTACTTAGAATTCCGTTCCCCTGCGTGGCTTAGCTAATCAACGCTTCGGTGGTCCAGTGGATTCCACTACCCAGCGTTACAAGATCTAACACCAACATGGACCAAGACAAACCGATTAATGACCAAGCCAGAGATAAACCCAATGGCACATGTATGAAATCCGACTGCGACTTTTCTTAACTTGGCGCCGGCACATCCAGTTTTCCTAAATAATATAGAAGAGTGTAGAATACGACAGTATGAAGATTTTGTTGGCGCATTACGATAGAGCTTAGTGCGCCAAACTTGTGTAGGTCATAGAATGTAATGCGCCAAACTTGGCGCACTAAGCTCTATGTAATGCGCCAAAAATCTTCATACTGTCGTATTCTACACTCTTCTATATCTATTTAGAACTGGAGTGCCGGCGCCAAGTTAAAACAAAGTACGCAGTCGAATTCATACATGTCGCCCCAAGACTTAGGCCCAGAGGTGTGGGAGAGAGTGCTTAATAAAGCCCCAGGTGAAAGGTGACTAGAGAAGCTACACCCAACTTAACCTGCCCAAGAAATAAAATACAGTATGCATGGGGTCTGCGCCTCTATAAGAATCCAGGAGTCACAATGTGTGATGACCGCAAGGCGTTGTAGGCACATGGGACAAACACAAATTGAAAAGCTTTCTGGCAAATGCCAGTAAGGTCGCAATCAACTGTGCAAACAGCGGATGTGACATAAAATTTCAGCTTTTTAGGGGGCGAAGCTAACAGTTGCAGTTTGGGCTGTTAGTATTCATTTTGTTATATTTTATTTTGTGTGCGTATGTTGGTACATTGTTTAATATATTATGCCCCCCATAGGATTAAAATACTATAAATTGTTCTTCAAAACTAATTTCTAATCCTCCAAAAATCATAAGATGGGTATACAATACATAACTAGTTATATTCTATTATGACCTGATTATACCTCTGTATCCACCCAAAATAATATGGACAAAAAAAGTAATAGAAAAAACTTTTGTTAAACTAAACCTAGGTGGAAATAGAAGGCGCAAGCATGACAACTACAATAGTAAATAACAACACATAAGGCGACATCTATGAACTCTGGCGCTGACAGGCCACTTCTACATGGCCTTGAGGCAGTGTAGAACTCGCCACAATGTATGAACCTGTCCTTCTGCAGGTCATACATATAGGTGCAGTGTAGAGCCAATACCACACGTCTGGCTCAGGCACCACCTTTACCTGGTCTGTTTCATTCTGCAGGTCATACATACAGGGCAGTGTAGAGCCAAAGCCACAAACATGGCTCAGGCACCACCTTCACCCTGGTCCTGGCTGTTCTTCTGCCAGGTCATCATACAGGGCAGGTAGAGCAATACCACAAGTCTGCTCATGGTCAATACATTTACCCTGTATGGCTGTTTCTTCTGCAGGTCATACATACAGCAGTGTACCAATACCACAAGTCTGACTCAGGCACCACCTTTAACCCTGCCTGTTCTTCTCAGTTCATACATACTGGGCAGTGTAAGCAATCCACAAACTGGCTCAGGCACCACCTTCACCCTGGTCGGCTGTTCTTCTGCAGGTCAGACATACAGGGCATGTAGAGCCAAATACCCAAGTCTGCTCAGGCAATACATTTACCCTGGTATGGCAGTTCTTCTGCAGTCATACATACACACAGTGTAAGCAATACCACAAGTCTGGCTACATGCACCATCTTTACCCTGGTCTGGCTGTTCTTCTGCGAGTCATACATATCAGAGCTTGTAGAGGCCAATACCAACAGTCTGGCACATGCACCCACCTTTACCTGGTTGCTGTTCTTCTGTAGGTCATACATACAGGGCATGCAGAGACAAAACCACAAGTCTGGCTCAGGCACCACATTTACCCATGGTCTGCTGTTCTATCTGCGGGCATACCTACAGGCGCATGGTAGAGCCAATACCACATGTCTGCCGGTCACAACCTTTGCCCTGGTCATTCTTCTGTAGGTCATACATACAGGGCATTGTAGAGCCAATACTACAAGTCTGACTCAGGCACCACCTATACCCTGGTCTGCTGTTCTTCAGCAGGTCTTACAATACAGGACAGTGTAGAGCCAATACCACAAGACTGGCTTCAGGACCCACCTTTACCCTGTAATGGCTGTTCTTCTGCAGGTCATCATAAAGGGCATGTAGAGCCAATACCAGAAGTCTGGCTCAGGCACCACCTTTACCTTGCCTGGCTGTTCTTCTGCAGGTCATACATACAGGCACAGTGTAGGAGCCAATGCCACCAATCAGGCTCAGCACCACCTATCCGATCTGGCTGTTCTTCTGCAGGTCAGAACAATACAGGGCAGTGTAAGCCCAAACCACCAAGTCTGGCTGAGCACCACCTTTACCCTGATCTGGCTGTTCTTCTGCGGTCATACATACAGGCCAGTGTAGAGCCATACCAACAAGTCTGGCTCAAGGCACCACCTTTACCCTGGCCCTGGCTGTTATTCTTCTGCAGGTCATACATACAGGGCAATTTAGAGCCTAAAACCACAAGTCAGGCGCAGGCACCACCTTGACCTTGTTGGCTGTTCTTCTGCAGGTCCCACATACAAGGCAGTTTTAGAGCCAATACCACAATCTGCTCAGCACCACCTTTACCCTGGTCTGCCTATTCTTCTACACTCAGGAAGGGAAGATCTCTCTTAAGGAGAGCACCGAATGAACGGCTTGTAGAGTATTGTTTTGCCTTTTTGCCCTCTACTTAGTCAAAAAAAAAAAAAAATTTCCCTATTGCATATCACAAGGAATTATGGGAAAGGGGCTAGAAGCCCACAGGGCGCCCTCTGGTTGGATTAACAAATCTCCAATTTGCTTTGACCCACCGAGTCTTGAGAAAGCAAAAAAAGGATTTTTTAGCCAAGCACTTAGCTACCGATGCCTCCCACACAGCCACAAGTATCTTTCTCTACTCTGCACTGATGAGGACAAAAATCCCGAAACAGCGTTTGTCTGTAATGAGAAGATACTGCTTGGCTAAAAAAATCCTTTATGCTTTCCAAGACTCGGTGGTCAAAAGCAAATTTGAGGATTTCTTACAACCTACAGAGGCGCTGTGGGCTTCTCAGCCCCTTTCCCAAATGCCTTGTGATATGCAGATGCTAAGTAGAGGGCGAAAAGGCAAACAAAAACTCAACAAGCCGTTCGTTCGTGCTCTCCTTAAGAGAGATCTTCCCTTCCTGAGCTACCCGTGCCTCCCCCACAGCCAGCCAGTAACTTCTCTACTCTGCACTGAAGAGGGACAAAAACTCCTAAACAGCGGTTGACCCCTGTAAGAGAATACTGGCTTGGCTAAAAAAATCCTTTTTTGCTTTCTCAAGACTTGGTGGGTCAAAAGCAAATGAAGATTTGTTACAACCAACAGAGGGTGCTGTGGGCTTCTCAGCCCCTTTCCCATATATTCTTCTGCAGGTCATACATACAGGGCAGTGTAGAGCCAATACCACAAGTCCAGTCCCAGGCACCTACTTTAACCATGCCTGGCTGTACTTCTGCAAGTCATACATACAGTAAATATAGAGCCAAAACCACAAGTCTGGCTTAAGGGGCACCACCTTTACCCTGGTCTGGGCTGTTGTTCGCAGGTCATACATACAGGGCAGTGTAGAGCTAATACCACAAAGTCCTGGCTCAGGCACCACCTTTACCCTGGACTGGCCTGGTTTATTCTTCTGCCGTCATACATACAGGCTGTGTAAGCCAATACTAACAAGTCTGGCATCCGCACCACCTTTACCCGGCTGGCTGTTCTTCTGCAGGTCATACATACAGGCAGTGTAGAGGCAATACCACAAGTCAGCTCAGGCCCACCTTACCCTTTGTCTGTTCTTCGTAGGTCATACATACAAGGCAGCGTAGAGTCAATACCACAAGTCTGGCTCAGCACCACCTTAACTCTGGTCTGTCTGTTCTCTGCAGTCATACAAACAGCACAGTGTGGAGCCAATCCACAAGTCTGCCAGGCACCACCTTACCCTGGACTGGCCTGTTCTCTGCAGTCATACATACAGCAGTTAGAAGCCAATACCAAAAGTTTGGCTCAGGCACCACCATTAAACAGGTCTGGCTGTTCTTCTGCAATTCATACATACAGGCATGTACGAGCCAATCTCCACAGTCTGGCCCAGGCACCACTTTAACCCTGGCCTGGCAGGTTCTCTTGCAGGTCAGGCGCAGCTCCTATCACTGGTCTGTGAGATCTCCCCAAAGTAACAGGTCCCGTCCCAGCCATGGTCGAGCAAAGTAACCCAGGAGCTATGGGCAGAGTGGGGTGCAAAGAAAAGAGGTCTTGGGCGATGCGGCGAAGCTACGAAATCATCCTTGGCAAAGGTGCCATATCTGAATTGTGGTGCTTCATTGTGCCTAGTAAATCCGCACCCCCGCAATGGGCGGAAATGCCAGAGGAAGTCATTGTGGGTGAGTGGGAGCCAGCCAGAGCTTTTCCACCTCCATCCATTTCGAATACGACCTAAGGGTTGACACCCTGGAAATGCGGCGGAGATGTGCGGCCCAATAATAGTGGAACAGATTCAGTACTGCTAACCCCCCTATTCCTGCTTACTTCATCATAATTTCTTTTGCTACTCTATGCCTCCCTTGAGCCCATATAAAGTGTATGCACGCCGCTTGTAACGATTTAAGCTCCTCAGAGGTACCTGCCACGGGAGGGTCTCGAACAAATATAAGTATTCTGGGTAAGACAGACCTCTTCACCGTGTTTATTCCTACCAAAAACGGAGATGGGTAAAAGAGTGCCACTTTTGAGAAGTGACCTCAAGTCTCTAAATAGTAGGGGGGAAGTTAGCCTGGGTAGAGGGAGACAAATCTGTCCTGTTAATACGAGTGCCCAGGTAGTTAAGAGATTGCTTGCCACAGTTATGGAAATTTGCCCTTAAGGATGATAGCGTCTCGGGGATATTAATAGGGAGTGCCCTCAGTTTAGTAGCTTCACCTTATACTCCCACCCCGGCATAGCGATCCAAATCGCTCCAGCAGGGCAGCAGTGAGAGATGCAATTGGTCAGGGTCAGGAGGGATGTCGACCGCTAACAATGAAAGCTTAAACTCCTTATTTTTCACCGTGAACCCCCTTTATGTCTGGGTTAAGCCTGATGGCCGCCGCTAGAGCTCGATACACAGTGCGAAGAGGAGGGTGATAAAGGGGGCAGCCCAGCCTGTCCCATTCATGATCTGAAATGGGGGGTTCTGAGAGGTGATTGGGCAGTTGACCCCGCTGAGGGGAAGAATATAGATCCCGATAGCCCCCATGAACGACCTGTAAAACCCATGGCTGTCAAGGTTTCAAATAGGAAAGGCCACCCAGTCGATCAAGGCCTTCTCCGCATCCAGACCCTGAGGAAGAAGGGCTTGCCCCAGCGAGCTGTTCAGGATTCGAAAATCAAGTCAAATGGTCGTCTGGTGTTTGTTCCCTCCTTGGCGAAAAGGGACAAAACCCCCTGTCGTTGTTGATCAACTGGGGTACCCATATCCCCAATCGATTATCCAGAATCTTGGTGAATATTTTGATGTCTGAGTTCAGGAGGGCCTATGGGCCTATAGCTGCACTATCCGCGTGGTCCAAGCCCGCTTTGGTGTATGAGGCTGAGGTGAGAGTGGACATAAGCTAGATCGGCAAGCCCTCATGAGGAGTTGAAGGGGAAATCATATGAGCGCCAATATTTCCAGAAAAAACTTTAAATACCTGTAGGGCAGCCCATTGGAACCTGGCAATTTGCCCGAGGGAGATCCTTCATCACCTCTAGCAGTTCCTCCAGTTCCACAGCGCATTAAGGAAGCTGAGGCCTCTTGTGGAAGGGTAGCTAGAGGCAGATCTGTAGAAAATTCCCGATGAGTCCCTGGGCTGGTTTCCCCATCTTCGGAAGCTCAGAAGGTAGGGATTACGAATTTAGAGAAGTAGTCCGAAAATATATTTGGCTATAGACTTCGGTCATAGAAACAGGGGGGGGGTGGCCGACCCTAACCCCCACATGGCCGTGCATGGATTCACCGACCATTCCTTAAGCTTTTGGCCCCCCCCCCCCCCTGCCAGCATCGTGTGGGCCTTTATTGCCATTGCTCATATACAGCTGCCTAGAGTAGAGGAGAAGCCTCTCCAACAGCATGCACCGCTAGTCCCCTTCAACACGCTTCTAATCGTCACTATGCGTCTTAGGGTTGGGAATGGACGGGCGTTGGGACATTCTCCTCTGTAAGACTTTAGCTGACTGCATAAAGGAGGATTTTCTGGCTTCAAGAGTCCTCTTAGCTTAAAACTGAGGCTATCCACCCCCATTCCCTCTGAGGACTGCTTTGTTGGGCTCCATAACATTGCAGCCCGAGGCTACCGACCCCCACAATTGGTGCCAAAAAACGAAGCCAGGGTAATCCTCAGTTGTCCCTGTGGATCATTTTTAATCAACATTTCATTCATCCTCCAATAAATGACACTAAGGTGATGGGTATTGAAAGTTAAGGTCAACCATGACTGGGGCGTGATCCGACAAAGAGAATGGTCTCTATCCTCAGATCCCGACAACGACGTAGGTGGGGAAGTTACCAAAAAAATAATCGAGCCTTGGAGTGAGTTCTGTGTGGGAGTGAGTAAACGTGTACTTACACTCTCTGGGGTATTAATGCGCCATAATCAAACCAGCCCTGGGCACGAACCAATTTATCTGAAAGCATGGACAACCAGATTTGGGTTAAGCCCTGAAGTTTTCCCCCAGAGCACGTTCGGTCATACCATCCGAGAAAAACAAATAAAGTCTCCACCTAGTACCAGAGAAGATGGGGTAAGCCGGCTAGTTTAAGGCAAACCTTTTTTAGGAAGGGTATCTGGCCTGTTTAGATGCGTATACATTGCATCATGATTTAGGGATCGATTGTAGAGTGTACCTGTAAAATAGACATAGCGCCAGCAGGGTTCAATAAGCAAGTAATGTGACCCGTATAGGGCTGATTCGAGATAAATGGCACCCCAGCCTTTAAGTCGTACTAAAAGCATTGAAGGTCAAGGACAGAACTCTTTGCAAACTTAAAGGAGCCCTCAACATTGTAATGTGTCTCCTGTAGAAAAACAATATTAGCCCTGAAGCTTTACATTCCCTTAGAGCCAGTCGTCGCTTAGTGACCGGGTTGAGCCCCTTCTCATTGAGAGTAATACAGCGAACCATAGTGGAAGGTTATTACCTTGTAATGATCTAGGTCCGTCAAATCGTTTTTTGCTACCCCGGACTAGGGCACTTGAGGCAATGGCGCCATCTAACCTAATTGAGGAGAGGGGGGGGGACACAAGAGGGAAGAAGGGAGACACGACACACTAGACAGTTAACACTTAACAAACACCATTCCAACTAATATGAAAAACCAGAGATAGAATACAAATCTCAAAAAGCAAATCCCTGTAACGGTGTGTACTCTCCCAGTTTCGGGGAGGAGGTATTAAAGAACAACTCACCCAGGATCGGAAGGGAACCCCTCCAAAAAACAAAAAAGGAAGGGGAATCCAGTCGAGGGCACATCCCTCCCAAAATATTAACCAGTAACCCGCTTACCAATAGACCAGGGAAATCAGGAGGTAAACAGCCCGGTTTTCATGTGATATCCCAAAAACCAGACGACATAGACACAACATGAAATGCCAAATTTAGCACTGAGTAGAGCCAAACTTGTGCCATTATAACATTCGAACGTCCGACGGGGTCTCCCAGCCACCCCATCAACGACACCCACCCCCACAGTAGGACCCCCCAGGGAGCACAATGGCAGGAGACAGCACAGCAAGTACTGTCTCAGTGTGGCGGGCAATGCCGAGGGCCTGAGCTCCATGGGAGGATTGTCCCGGAAGCTCCCAAGCGAGGGAACCATCTGCCCAGGCCGGGGAAGGAGGGGGGACAGGTCCGACAACTCCCTGTCATCTATCTTCGCTGGGGATTTGAGACATCGCAGAAGCCACGAGGTCTGCTATTTTTAAGGACGGCTGAGCGACCCTCCTAGGGCCGTGAGGGCAAATTAAGTTCACAGCGGTAAGGGAATATGATTTTCCTGGAGGATCGCAATGGAGAGGCCTCAGATGACTCCTCTTTTGTAATGAGCATGAGAGGTCGTTAGAATATTTGGATCTTAAACCTACGAAAGTCCAGAGCCCATACCCCCTTGACCTTTTCCATGAAGGCGTCTTTGAGGAGTATCATGTAGGCACCAGATGAATGTCCCTAGGAAGGGATAGGAGCCCTTTGAGCGGAGAGCCTCTGTGAGCTCTATCAAGCATGAAGGAGGAGGTGAATTTGGCCCATGACCTATCAAACAAAAGAGTCCAGAACCTCTTGTATGTTCTCGCCCCCCTGGGCTCCTGGGATTCCCCATCCTCACATTATTGGCGACCTCTATTATCCAGTCCTCCAGGTGCCGGGCCATTCTTCCACAGTATATTAGTTGTGGCCGACATGGCAGGTGTATTGAGGCAAGGTAGTGAAGAGTGTGATCCTGATCCTCCTCTGTGTAGCAACCCTGTCGGACACATTTTGATTCATGCGGAGGCTGAAATTTTCCCTCATTGCATGCCTCTCTACACGCTTCCCCACCTCTGATTAAATGCTCCATAACTCATCCCTTGTATGGGAGCTTCGATCAGTCAGCCCAGGGGGGCGGGGGAGGGGAATGGGCGAGAGTCCTGAGACCATCTGGGGGAGGGGACATGCAGGGGAGCCCTGCCAGGTAAAAGCCCCTGCCTGGATCTGTCTGGTGTTAATGAGCTGAACATCTGTCCCATAGATCCAGGGGTCCCACGCCGTACCACTATAGCAGGACCAGGAGAAGTGGGAAAGTCCTTGTAGGGGCAAAATAGCCTGTGAGGAGACCAGAGCAGTGACTGCACCAGCCACATGCGCCATAGCAGCGTAGAGCAGGGCAGTGTGGGCGACAGGCAGGCTCAGGCCCAGCTGATGCTTGAGAAGGGAGCGAGGGTTTAAGGCAGTACCTGTCGCCCCCTCGCACGTCCCCAGCAAGTCCGGCGTCCGGTTTGTTTCTCGACGCCAACGTATGCCCTTTTTCCCGTCTGCAGGGGAATGCGCGCTCCTGTGCGCCGGCCGCCCGGGGTCCTCAATGCACCTCTGAGGTCTCAGGAAAGACCCGGAGCAAATGGCGCGGCGGAGAGCGGAGATGCTGTTGGGCCCTGGACAGTAAGCGTCCAGCGATGTTGCGCAGCCGGCGAGAGGTAAGCCTTCTAGGGACTTCTGGAACAGTGGGCTCTCTTCTACCCATTTAGGTCACTTGGTTAGCGTGCAAAAGCGGAGTTTAGCGGCCGTCTTCTCGAGCTCCTCTTCTAGGCATCCATGCTCCTCGGCTTCCGGTCACGCCCCCCGAGACATCCCCTTTAAGAGGTAAAACTCTTTGCAGATGGTTGACAGTTTGTTTTCAGACGGCTTTCAAATCCGAAAACCGTTTGAAAATCCTACTGAAAACGATGCCGTGTAGATGGGTCCTTAATTAATTTATGCTGCTGTGCCAAATCTAAACCTTTAGGGCATTTCCCCTCTGCACTGTTTTCCAGCCGGTTTTATCAGGCGTTTAGCGGTTTTTGCAGGCCGCCTTGAAAAACCGTCTGAAAATGAGCACAATGGTGCTCAATGGAAAAATCCGAGCAGCAGTCCCCACTGCACGGGTTTTCTGTCCGCGTTTTTCCGCCCGCCGGACCCGGCCGCAAGACATTCTACAACACAATCTTCCGTCCGTTTTTGACGGAATCGTGCTTGTGATGGAAGGGGAGGGCTTTTTCTCCCTCATCGCGGAGAAAAGCCATACCCCCTGCTGCCCGGGGCCGCCGCAAAAACAGGTCAAATACCGGTCGGACTAAACAGTCCGTTTTTTTCCTCGCCGTGGGAACGCACCCTTAGCAGCGATGTGACAAAAAATCTGGGTTCACTCGCCAGGTAATAGTTTTTCACTGCTCAGTGACCCAATTTCGCTGTTGGTTTACATCTACACAGGATCACTATTTGCTGGATGTTTTTACTCAATCAGCTCACTGTATTTTCTCAATTTAATTACACAAGAACATTCCACATAGTTGGCAATTTTTTAAATAATTGGCTTGACTAGTCTACCATCAATGACCATGTCCAGTTTGAAGCCCCTCAAATCTCTCGCTTTTCCTACTCTAGTATGGATTCACACTGCAACTGAGCCACAGAATGCGTGCTTATTTGATCTTATGCTGCATTCCAGGGTTATGTGTTTAACTTCTATACCATGAAAAGTGAAACAGAAGATGTCTTTAAAAAATTCCCATTATGTATTAGTGAAAAATTCCTATCTCCACTTAACAGGCTCCTTTACTTCATTCCTCTCTCTTAAACTTATCATTCACTCTTAAAAAACTGCTGTAATCTCACCTGGCCAGCTCACTCTAAGGCTATGTTCACACGGCTTATTTTGGGACATATTTCGCCACGTATTGAGAGCGTACTGCACTCTAATACGAGCGAAAATTCACCCAAACATTACGGAATCCACAGTAGTCATAGAAAACTATGGATTACGCCCCTCTCCCCGGGCTCCACAATAGAATATGATCGTATTGGTAGACGCGGGGAAATAAGTGCCATGTCATTTATTCACGGCGCTTACTTGCCGTCAAGTAAAAGAGACTCTATGGCCGCGGGCTGCTGGCCACTCCGCCCCGCGGGAGTACTTGCCGGTTGGCGCTAGCTCCCAAACAGCCGGCGTAATTGCGGGGCGTACTGTATGCCCTGCAATTAGCCGTGTGAACATAGCCTTAGGCTAAACTCACACGGCTAATTGCAGGGCGTACAGTACGACCCACAATTACGCCGGGGTTTCGGACCTTTGCGTGCTCCCACATGCGGGGTTCCTCAGCGTCAAGCCCCATAGACTGTCAGTACTCGTGCGGCCGTAAGCGCGTGAAGAAATACATGTCACTTATTTCCCATCTCTACAATACGAACGTATGTATGCCCCGGGGAGATGAGGCTAATCCATAGTTCTCTATGAGAACTGTGGATTACCGTACTGACTGGGACGCATTTCGCTCGTATTAGTGCACAGTACGCCGCGAAATACGCGGCGAAATGCGCCCCAATTTAAGCCGTGTGAACATAGCCTTAGGGGTTTTCAAACCAGGCTGTTTTACAGAGCCTGCTCTTCACAGCTAGCGCACTCACATTTTTTTTTAATTCCGGTTAAACTGTGAGTGGTTCTACGCCGTAACTGACAATTTATCTCTGCTATTCCCAGTTTATTCTGTTAGATGGCAATTGGTAACGGAAGGGTTTTAACAGCAGGGCACAAGGCTACAGAGCTCTTAAAGGTTAAAGTTTGTGAGAAAGAAAGATAAACAAGCTTTTGTGCTGCTGATAAGACACAGAAAGGAGACATCCCCATCCTGGGTATGGCTGCTAGAACAGAGAGTGGTGGTCGTGGGCTTAGGAAACCTTCTGTAAGCAAGTCGGACATTACAACCGTTCTAACTCTGAAATTAAGCAAAACTGTAACAGCAATGAATTTCGTTATAGTTTTAAGTTACCTTTGTCTATATATTTTAATAATAATCAATGTGATGGTGATACCCCTTTGAGTATTAAATTTCATATTGCCCATAAAAGTCAATGGTCGGGAGAGGAGGAATTAGCTGGAGAGTGAGGCAAAGAAAGACATAAAGACGCTGCTAAAAGCTCTAGTGAGTGTTATACCGTACCCTGTGCTTGAATAACAGTTTACACTTCCCAGTATTACTTTATAGCGCCATTTATACTGGTGCTGCTAAGGAGGGTACACAACAGAAATATAGAGACGACTATTTCTCTGAGCATTCAGTGTATGGGAGACAGTATTATACAGGGACAAATACAAATTTAAAATAAAGCCTGCAGAGGGTAAAACCCAAAAAAAAAAGTCATGCACAAGTTACATAATGGCCAGAAATGATGCAGCTATTCATATGTAAACATGTTAAAAAATAAAAAAGTTACATGGGGTGTCCATAGTTTTTTTTACATGAGTGTACAATAAAACTATATGCAGCCTCACCGCAACATGAAGTTGAGTGCAAATTGCAGTAGGGTCAGAATTTCTGTGAAAGCTACAATATCACTTGCCTTATTTTAGGTTCACACAACATTTGGTTATCCTTTTCAAATAACGTTTGATTTTTTTTCCCTTAAGTGGATTTGTTAACAGATACATAGGTATTTAAAGGGAATCTGTCGCCAATTTTTTTTTTTTTAAACAAAACACTGATACTTTTTTTTCTTTTTAGAAGTTTTCATTTTCTGATTGTAGATTTCTCAGTTCAGTTGTCTTTATATGATTGTGAGCACAGCTTTCTTGTTTGCACTTCTTTGACAGCATTTAGAGAGATGCTTTACAGCAGCTTCATGGACATAGGAGCCTGTGAACTGAATCAGTCCCTTTGACTTTCATAGGAGAGTTTTCTAGGCATGCTCAGTGACCTAGGAAGAACTCAGAGAGGGGGAGGGGGTGCTGTGACATCGACAAATGTGAATGGTGGATCCTGTATTTCACATTGGTGTCACCTTTCACTGTAACCCTGCTTGTACTGATAATGAGCAGACTACTGAAAGTCTGTCTCTACAGAACAGGAAGTGTCAGACAATTATTAGGCCTAGTGGCCAAAGTGAAAACTGTAGGACTTAAGAATTAAAAAAAAAATATTTAAGTGATATGCAAAATGAAAACATACATAACGAAAAATTCTAAAAAATGTGTTTAACATAAAAATATGAGTTAAACAATAAGTCATTTTTGATGACACAGTCCGTTTAATGGGGCTTCTGTCATGGTTCTCCTTTTTTAACTGGACAAATTAGACTCAATTTTCTGTGTCATTAAAAAACAGAATGCCAATGGATCTGTTTTTTTCTACAATGCAAGTCTATGACAACAGACTGCTGGAGGATAGGCAATAACTAAAATTGCGTCACAAATATTTTACCAATTGTTACATAAAACTTTACATCAACATGTGGCCCAAGCCATATTTAGACAACTCTCAAGAGATTTTGTATCTACTCAGTATCCTTTCTTGTTTAAAAGAAATTGTCCCGGATTTTAGAAAAATGCTACACAGGCTGGGACTGTTATAAAATAATAAAAAAAAAAAAAAACTAACCCCTAAAGCCGCCACCCTGTCAATAAAACCACTGCTCCGCTGTTTCCTGCCACTCCCCCAACAATGATGTCATGTACATTGTTCAAATGATACTGCAGCTGATCACTGGACCCTGCACACTTGTGCTGTACAAGCAGAGGCCCCTGTGGCCAGCATCATGTATGTAATATCATTGCTCGGGAGATAGGTGGGAAACACCATAGTAGCAACACTGGTGGAGGGGAGGCAGTTAAGGTTTTTTTATTATTGTATAAGGGTCTTGGCCCGTATACTATTTTTTTTTAATTTCCTTAACGTACTTGATTATATCTTAGTTAATATTTACATACAATTTTTCACGATTTTGTTACATTTTTTCAGTGATTTTTATAGTTAAGGCAAAAATGCTTGAGTTTTGATGTAAACAGGAAAATTGTGGTAAAATTTGCTACAAAAACAAACTCACTGAAATTTGACCATCCCTTCTATTAAGACATAGGGCGACATGTATGTATTTTGGAGCACAGACGCCATATTTTTCTGCGTGCATTAGTAGCGTAGAATGCACCTGTATCTATGAACCTGGTATGAAAATGGTCTACCTGTTCCAGCAGTAATATGCCTGGATTTGCCGTTCAAAAGTCATAAATGTGTAGCTTCGTACGGTTGTAGTGTGACGCCTCCAGCGCGTCCCCTGATCTCAGGTGCATTACAAAGTGCCGCGGGCGCCCATAATGTCGCTCATAATGTTTAATTAAGCATATTAAAGTATAAACAAGAAACTCTTAAGAACAAACAAAAGGTAAAAAAGGAGAATAAAGTATAAGATCACCACTCACAAAATCCAGGTAAAGTAAATTTCAGAAAGTTTCATCAACACCTATTCAAGGTTATCATTGTCTATATGTTCAAGAAATGGAAGGGTACAATAAAGTCCCTATACTTCATCCCTGGTAAATCCGTTAGCAGAGTAACCGTCCTGATAAGAGTGAACACACAAAACTGAGCCTTACACAGTCCCAATTACACGCTAACACTGTGTGAAATGCAAAAGTGACCCCCCATAAAACAAGCGAATGTCACCTTATCAATAGTCCCAGATTCATCAGTGGGTTGGCAACACAATGGAGACATAGGGCAACATGTATGAATTCGAATGTGTACTTTTTTTTTACTTGGCGCCGACACCAGAGTTCTAAATAGATATAGAAGAGTGTAGAATAGACAGATTTTTGGCGCATTACATAGAGCTTAATGCGCCAAACTTTGTACGGGCATATAGTGTAATTCGCCAAACTTGGCGCACTAAGCTGTATGTAATGCCCCCAAAAATCTGTCGTATTCTGCACTCTTCTATATCTATTTAGAACTGTGGTGTCGGCGCCAAGTAAAAAAAACAGTACGCATTCAAATTCATACATATCGCCCTCTTAATGTTTCAATGCTCGGATTATGATATTCTGAGAGTGTAGAATACTACAGATTTTTGGCGCATTACATAGAGCTTAATGCGCCAAGTTTGGCGCATTACACTTTATGCCCATACAAAGTTTGGCGCACTAAGCTCTATGTAATGCGCCAAAAATCTGTCGTATTCTACACTCTTCTGTATCTATTTAGAACTCTGGTGTCGGCACCAAGTTAAAAAAAAGTACGCATTCGAATTCATACATGTCGCCCATAAAGCGCAATCCAGGAACACAGTAGCAAGTGCCCAGGTATAGATGTCACATGAATATATTGTATACTAGTAATGCCCATAAACACAGGGAGACCAAATCAAAATTACCCCAATCATAGGTAGTTTAGGGCCCGGTTCACACGGCTTATTCAAGCCGTATTTGAGAGACGGATCCCGCCCGCAATACAGCTGGAATAAGGGGCGGGGCCGGGCGGGGGGTGCGGCGGGGAGCTGCTCGTTGGCCCCATAGACAATGCATTATTTTGCGGCGCGGACGCGCCGTAAATAATGTGCATGTCACTTTCTCCCCCCGCGGCGGATTCGCCGAGCGGGGAGGAGCGAAGGAACCCACAGTTCTCTATGAGAATTGTGGATTACCGTAATGACAGGGACGGATTGGAGCCGTACTGCAGCGCAAATCCGGCGCGCAGCACGGCTCCAATCCGCGGCCAAATAAGCCGTGTGAACATGGCCTAAATGAGCCACTTACCCACACTAATACTGGGTGTCAACTGTACTGCACTCCAAGCACAATGTCTATGTGTATTATTATAAACCTCAAAAAGAGAAATAGTGTTACTATTTCAAGGTTGACTGAGTACTTATAGTCCTGCCAAAGTACCTTGAACAACTGACACTTAAAAGTAGATGCCCACATCAATAATAAACATTCAGCAATGACGAGGTGTGGCAAGGTAGACCACCCAGCACATTACAATTAATACAGTGGCACAAAGAACAAACACTAAGGGTCACATGTATGAAAACTCTCTAGGTCTAAAACTCACTTTCTTGCCCATAGCAACCAATCAGAGCGCCCTTTTAATTTCATATAGTGCTCTGGAAAAACTAAAGGGGCGCTCTCATTCGTTGCTATGGGCAACAAAGTGAGTTTTAGACCTAGACAGTTTTCATACATGTGATCCTAATTAACTAACAATAAGGGGCCGTTCACACGGCTTATTTCGGCGCGGATTGGCGCGTACTGCGCGCCGGATTTGCGCTGCAGTACGGCGCCAATCCGTCGCAGTAATTACGGTAATCCACAGTTCTCATAGAGAACAGTGGATTCCGTCGCTCCTCCCCGCTCGGCCCATCCACCGGGCGGGGAGAAACTGACATGCACATTATCCAGGCGCAATACGCGCCGTGGATAATGTAAGTCTATGGGGCCGGCGGGCCGCGCCCCCGCCTCTTATTCAAGCCGGAATTGCGAGCGCAATCCGGCTCGCAATTACGGCTTGAATAAGCCGTGTGAACCGGGGCTAAGAATGCTATTAATCACAGGAATAAAAAAAATAAGTGGGTAATTAAATATAGCACATATAATTAAGGCACTCATTTAGCCCCTTGAAGTACAGGTTTCCCATCCAATAAATCTAATGCAGATTTTTCTGCAATATCCTACAGCCCTATTCACCTTCCCAGGGGGATGGTCTAACGATGTTTTACCTCTTTGAAACGCAGCAAGTCTGTACGTCCATCATCACGTTCTCATAAGTATCTAGATATTGGTGTATCAGTTTCTCAGCTGAAATACAGTGGGAAAAATAAGTATTTGATACACTGGTGATTTTGTAAGTTTTACCATCTACAGAGAATGGAGAGATCTGTGTTTTTTATCGTAGGTACACTTCAGCTATGGGAGACAAAATATTTTTTAAAAGTCCAGAAAATCACATTATGTGATTTTTAAACAATTGATTCATTTTCTGGCATGAAATAAGTATTTGATCCCCATCAACCAGCAAAAATTCTGGCTCTCACAGACCTGTTAGTTTTTCTTTAAGAACCCCACTTACTCTGCACTAATTACCTGTTTTAATTGCACATGTTAACTGTGAACTTGTTGCCTGTATTAAAGACACCTGTCTGCACATTCAATGAATAACACTCCAACCTCTCTATCACGGCCAAGCCCGAAGAGCTGTCTAAGAACACCAAGAACAAAATTGTAGACTTGCACAAGGCCTGGAATGGGCCAAAGGATAATAGGCAAGCAACTTTGTGAGAACGCAATAACTGTTGGCACAATTATTAGAAAATGAAAGAAACACAAGATGACTGTCAATCTTCCTCGGTCTGGGGCTCCGTGCAAGATCTCGCGTCGTGGGGTAAGGATGGTTCTGAGAAAGATAAGGAATCAGCCCAGAACTACACGGGAGGACCTGGTCAACGATCTGAATAGAGCTGGGACCACAGTCTCAAAGATTACCGTTAGTAACATATTATGCCGTCATGGATTAAAATCCTGTCCAAGCCCATTTGGGGCCAATGACCATCTGGATAATCCAGAAGAGGCATGGGAGAAGGTCATGTGGTCAGATGAGATGAAAATTGAACTTCTTGATATCAACTCCACGCACCGTGTGTGGAGTAAGAAGAAGGATAAGTCTCAGCCATAGAACACACTCCCAACCACGAAGCTTGGGTGTGGAAACATCCTACATTGTGGGTGCTTTTCTGCAAAGGGGACTGGACGACTGCAGTGTATTGAAGGGAGGATAGATGGGGCCATGTATTGCAAGATTTTGGCCAGGAACCTTCTTCTCTCAGTAAGAGCATTGAAGATGAGTCATAGTTGGTTCTCCCAGCATGACAATGATCCAAAACACACAGCCAGGACAACTATGGAGTGGCTCCATAAGAAGAATTTCAAGGTCCTGGAGTGGCCAAGCCAGTCTCCTGATCTGAACCGAATGGTAAATCTTTGGAGGGAGCTGAAACTCAGTGAAGCTCAGTGACAGTCCTGAAACCAGGAAGATCTGGAGAAGATCTGTATGGAGGAGTGGGCCCTGCTGCAGTGTGTGCAAATTTGGTCAAGAACTACAGGAAACGTCTGACCTCTGTAATTTGCAAACAAAGGTTTCTGTACCAAATATTAAGTTTTGTTTTTCTATTGTATCAAATACTTAATTCATGTAATAAAATGCAAATTAATTATTTAAAAATCATAGAATGTGATTTTTCTGGATTTTTTTTTTAGATTCTGTCTTTCTTTGCTCAAATGCAGGGCTGTGGAGTCGGCAAGCCAAAGCCCTGACTCCGACTCCTCAATTTCCCAAACCTCCGACTCCTGACTCCGACTCCTGACTCCCTCATACACGGCGCATGTTTAAGTGATAACTTTACTGTAGTAAAATGGTAACATCAGGCTGTTTATCACCTTATGATACAATAATCAAGCTATTTAGGTAGAACAGACACTGACAAGCAAAATGGTAACAATTTTTTGATCTTTTGAACACTTGTGGGTAGAGTTGAAAAAAAAGCTGTATTTGTATCCATGTCCAGTCTACACCAACATTGGGAATGTGTGGAAGAGACCTGGGATCAGATTTTAGTCAAGGCCTGCTTGAATCTGATTAAGAACCCAGAAGGATTCAGGCAGTATTGCAAACCAAAAGGTGGATTTCCCAAATACTAACAAAATAATAAAAATTAACCCTTTGATTTTTAGGAGCAAAACAGTAACAATGCAGTTACAGGAAAGAATCTGCAGAACTAAGCAGATACTAAATACTTACAAGTCAAATTTATGTATAAGATAGTAAGATGACTGAATATAAAATTACATCATGTACAAAGATGTAGTGGATGGAGAGATATGCAGCCTGAAAGTCACAAGTTCAAAACATTGTTACCATTTTGCTTGTCAGTGTGTAAAATATATTTATCGGATATGACTTTAGAACACAAAAAAATTGTAAATGTGCAAAACACTGCAAGAACATTTGTGTAGTCCATGAATTTGTTCTGAGAAATAGTATTGCCTCCATCAGATCCTGCATACATGACCTCACATCTGATCTCATGATTTCCAGGCTAGAGAACGGCCTCTCTACACTAACTTGGTTTGGGCCCAAATGGCGGGTGACCACAGGGGCAACATCTCTAACAATGTCAGGGTATAAAGGAATTGCCTCAGCCACAGTCAGTTTTGATGAATGGTTAAACTCTTCTACTTCTTTGAAAGCAGGTGAAACATTTTGCTGAAATCTGTTCTCCCACCTTAACAGAGAATAAACACGTCATCAATAAATAAATCTGGCCCAAATAAGTATTCTGTTGTTATAAAACAATAATGCTTTCCCACAAGCCTAGGAGCAGATAAGCAAATTTGGGAGGACATAGGCTCCCCATTGCTGTGCCCCTGAGCTAATGGTACACCTTTCCATCAAACAAGAAATAATTTTAGTGTTAGTAAATTATTTATGATCCTAGAGTTGAATTCTTCTGCTGTTAAAGATATAGCTAACCACAGCATGCCCCACTCTGTGTTATAGAGGAATACAGGGCCTCAACATCGATACTTCCTAAAATAGTTTATCTATTACTATCCCTTCTAATTTTAATACTAGGTCCACTGTATCTCATACATAAGATGGTAATGACTCAACAAAACCATGAAGCACCTGATCTAAATAAATACATGTGTTTTGCGTTAGGCTATCCCTACTGATACAATCGGTCTCCCTTTCAGAGGGCAAAGGCCCTAATGAATTTTAGAAAGACTGTATAAGGTAGATAACTGAGGGTTAAGTGGTAGTAAGAAATCGTTTTCGTGCTTAGTAATCAGTTTATTAGAGAGCTGACAAAACTAGTTCTTGAATTTTATCAAAAATCTGTTAGTAGGATAATTAGGTAGGATTTTACAACACTAAGGATGGTTAAGCACATTGTCCAAGACTGAAATGTTAACCCCCTTATCAAGTCAGTGATTCAAAATTGGCTAAGAAACTGAAAAAAAAAAAAACTTTCATGGAACTATATCTTTAGGTTTTCAGTGAAATATTTCAGTTTTAGATTGTAAACTCTTTTAGGCCGGAACCTCTTTTGCATTATTTGTTATTTGACTTGTTTGTTACTTCCACAGTTAGGGCTTGTCGCCACGGCCTTGGTCTGAAAAACCGCCGGGCAGAAAACCCGTGCAGTGGGGACTACTGCGCGGGTTTTCCGTTGAGGTCCATTTTAAAGTTTGTCAGCCAATTTGCAGTCGGTTTTTCAGACGGTTTTCGTTTGTGAAAACCTTCTGCAAAATGGCTGACAAACCCTAAAATGGACCTCAACGGAAAACCCGCGCAGCAGTCCCCCCTGCACGGGTTTTCTGCCCGGCGGTTTTCCAGACTGCCGGCGGTCCAAAAAACATAGAACATGTTCATTCTTTCATCTGTTTTTTGGACTGAATATGAACATGCCTATGTGAAGGGGGAGGGCTTTTCTCCACTAACCGCGGAGAAAAGTCGTTCCCCTGCGGCCGTGTGCACGGCACAAAAACAGAGCAAATACCGGTCAGTATTTGTCCTGTGCCGTGAGGACGCGCCCTTACAAAGCACTACCAAACTTGTTGCCAGTTTTAATAAATGATAATATAGTAAGTAGCATTTTGACGGTGGGAAATATTGTATCAAGTCTTGATCAAAGAGCTGGAAGTAGAAAAATAATTATAGGCAAAGATAGGCTCTCTTAGAATCAAATTAAAGTTTCTAACTGTGATTCATATGGACCTCGAAGCATCATCAAGCAGGACAAAAAATGTTGACCACATAATTAGACGACCAATGCAGAAAGCTTTGTTAACTGATCGGCAATATCACCACAGAAAAAGAAAGAGTGGGTAGTCCTAAAAAATGAGATGATCCACGTTTGAGATGTAAACGGAACCTGTCAGGTGATTTCTGCTTAAATTATAAGACAGGATATTGATAGGATATGACAGAGGGGGAGAATCTGAACTCTGTGATATATTGGTTTATAATAGCTGGAGCAGGATTGCTGAGTAAAACGTACCAAGGCTTCCCCAGTAGCTTCCCCTTAATCAGTGTGTGCAGGGAAAGCTGTCAATCAGTATAAGCAGGACTGTCATCGTTTCTCTTAAGAGTCCCGCCAGGATTTACTCTAGTTTTTATTCAGAAATTCTATATATTATATAGCTTAGCTTCTACCAAATTAATATATGCTGTTGATTTCTGCTACAGTATAAAAGACCAGACAGCTTTGCTTTAAAGGAGTGGTCTCACCATGCTGTTTCACAGAGCCTGCTCTTCACAGCCAGCTCCAGAATTACATTTACTGGTTAGGCTGTGGGTATTTCCATATTAGTAATAGGAATATCAGCTCTACTATTTCTAGATGAGCCTGTTACAGTGACATGGATGCTGGAGGTTTATAAACTGTTGTGTTCAAGGCGACAGAGTGCTTAAAGGGGTTGTCTCACTACAAGGATTGCTTTTTATGTTAAAGAACTTGCAAAAAAAAGTCACTTTGTAATATGTGTCCATTAACGGTGTCCTACCTATTCCTAGATAATCCCTAGATAGCCCATACAAGAGGGGTTGCTTCTCAGGTCGCTATAGCTACAGACCTGTTTGATCTATCCTGATAGGCTGCCAGCACTGGTTGCTATAGCTACAAACCTGGCTTCTACTGCAGCCAAGTGGAAGCCAGAAAACACGCCCGTGAATTAAAAGAGAAACCAAGAAAACAGGACTGAGGTAAGATGAATCAATGTAGTGAGACAACCCCTTTAAAGGTTAAAGTTTGTCATTAACATAGATATACAAGCTCCTGTGCTGGAGAGAACACTCAGCAGGGAGTGACATCACCATGGATGGACAGATCAGCTGGAGCAATGAGAGACTTTCAGTTGCCTTGGGACTAAAATCTCCTTCATCTCCTAAACAAAGCAAAATCTGAACAGTAATGTATTTGGTAATAGTCTTTATTTATCTTTGCCTACATGTTTAAAGCTAATCATTGTGCGGAGAAAACCTTTGAAGGCAATAATAGAAGGTTATGTGTAAGGAGATACAAAATACAGATTGATGCAGCAAAATATGGTGGTGGGAATGTTAAAGTCTGTGAGTGTTTTGAATACTCTACAGAAGTGGTCTTCAAACTGCGGCCCTCCAGCTGTTGGGAAACTACAACTCCCATCATGCCCACGGTTATACAGTATATAAATGCATGATGGGAGTTGTAGTTTCCAACAGCTGGAGGGCCGCAGTTTGAAGACCACTGCTCTACAGTATTTATGGAGAAGAGTTTACATTGTAGCAGGATAATAATTCAAAGCGCATGTCAAAGGTTGACATGATTTACTTTGTGGACCAGCAGGAAGTGTTGTCATGGATGTCCTAGAGAAATCTAACCTCAACCTCATTAAATGTTTATGGGGCACTCGAAGAATGAAAACGCCAAGCATTCAGTAAAATCGCAAGATACTACTTAAAACATTGTCACATCACGCTCTCATAAAAAGAGATTATCATCTTTTACACAAATTTGTAGAGTCCATACCAGCTTAAAGCTGTGACATCTCCTGACACGTTTTAGTAAATACTTGAGTTCTCTTTTAATAATTCTGGAGCATCTTCTCTTATAACTTCATGTTGTGCTGTTCCTCTGTTATTTCTTCTAGAAATTTAATACTGAATCTGTCAGCTAGCTACTAACAAGTGTGGGTGTGGGACACCCCCACCCCACCAATCAGTTACACCAGGGGCGTAACTAGAGAAGCCAGGGCCCCAAAGCAAACTTTTGGATGGGGCCCCCTACCCTCCCCCTCGCCCACCTCCCTGACCAGTAACATTTACCAGGACATGCTGTTAGATAATGTACCGTATTTTTCGGACTATAAGGCGCACATAAAAGCCTATGATTTTCTCAGAAATCGAAAGTGCGCCTTATAGTCCGATGCGCCTTATATATGAATCATTCTTCACATTGGGTTTTGTTAGAACGTATTTACAGCTAATTTAGTGACACTTTTTGGTAACTGATTTGTAACTGATTCCGACGTAAATACGTTCCGAATCAGTGCAAATCAGTTGCAAATAAGCTTCACTAGTGTGACACGTATTTCGCGATACGGCACGGAAATATGTACATGTATTGACTTTTGTTACAAGTTTACAAGTTAGAGTTATTGTGAAAGTGTTTGAATGAAGCTTGGCTTGCGGTCTGAGCTTTTGTGTCATTTAATGTGCCGCGCCTTATAATCCGGTGCGCCTTATATATGAACCAAGAAGACTTAACAGGCGCTCATTGATAATGCGCCTTATAATCCGGTGCACTTTATAGTCCGAAAAATACGGTAGATAATACAAGGGGCAAATACCTCACCATACATATCACTATCATACTGCTACCAAACAAATCCCACTATACTAAGACCAGCATTACCAATAACGCTATTACATAAGGACCTGATTATACCGCCAGAACATGACCCACAAATTTACCACCACATAGTTACTGAATAATACCCCTACACTATTACTGATCAGTACACAAAGACCAATAGTACCGCCATATATTTGACCATATAGTGGAAATCCAGTGTTACACAGGCTCTGCAGACTGTATATAACCACCATACAGTGACCATATAGTGGTAGACACCAGTGTACACAGCCTGTACAGACATATACGTGATTACAGTATAGTTACGTCTTGTGACTCACAGGTGACGTTTCTCTGACGAGTCTTTGACTTTCCCCTTTGTTCTGCATCCGGTCCAGTCCGCCATCATGATGACGTCTCCCGACCACTTGTCCCTGCAGATTTAGACACAAATATCTTAGAATCCTGACTTTTCCAGCACCTGTCCCCCTGGCTATATGGGGTCCATTTAGGCAGGCAGGGTTTAGATAGGATATATGGGGCCCCAAATAGGCAAGGTTTAGGTAGCCAATAGAGTGCCCATATAGGCAGGCAGGGTTTAGGTAGCTATAGGGAGCCATACAGGTAGACAGGGGTTAGGTGGGCTATAGGGGCCATATAGGTAGGGTTTAGGTAGCTAAAGGGGCCCCATATAAGTAGACAGGCAGGCTTCGGGGGCTATAAAGGTAGGCAAGCTTTAGGGGGCTATAGGGTCTATATAGGCAGACAGGTTTCAAGGTAGCTATAGGGCTATTAAGGCAGACAGACTTAGAGCTATATAGGCAGCCTTTAGGGGGCTATATAGGCAGCCTTTAGGGGGCATATAAATAGGCAGGGCTGGGGTATTATAGGCAGCTAGGGGGGCTATCTAGGCAGGCTGAGGGGGGCTATCTAGGCAGGCCAGGGGGGGTATAAAAGGTCTGTACGGCAGGCAGGGGGTATAAGGCAGGCATATGGGGTATAGGCAGGCATATGGGGTATATAGGCAGGCATATGGGGTATAAGGCAGGCATATGGGGGTTATACGGCAGGCATTATGGGGTATATAGGCAGGCATATGGGGTATATAGGGAGGCATATGGGGTATACGGCAGGCATATGGGGTATACAGCCAGGCATATGGGGTATATAGGCAGGCTTAGGTGGTATACGGCAGGCATATGGGGTAGGTAAAATAAGAAATAGTTTACTTACCTCGGTCCACGCTCCCCCGATACGCCGCGCTGCAGCCTCTCTGCAGCCTGTGTGCTCAGCGTGGGGGGCGCGGTTATGTGACGTCACCGCGCACGCCCACGTGATCACAGAGGGCCGGCAGGGGAAGTAGCAGAGCGGAGCGATCGGCGCTCCGTTCTGCTATCTCCATGGAAGCGCTGCCTCTGAACGCTCGGGCCGGAGGGCCCAGGCGTTCAGAGGCAGCACGCACCGGGCCCCGCAGCTCCCCACCCGCCGCAGTGAACTGTTAAGTTCACTGCCGGCGAGCCCAGGAGCGGCATTACTGGGGTAGCGGGCGCAGTAGCAGCTGCCCCGGGGCGCGGGCCCCCCCTAAGCGCACGGGCCCCGGAGCAACTGCTACCCCTGCTACCCGGTAGTTACGCCCCTGAGTTACAACCATATTACTGATTTAATTATAAATTCCTACAAAGAATAACAGAAGAACAGCACAACACAGAGTTAGGATAGGATAAGAGAAGATCTCCCAGAATTGGTATTTCATAGGGAAATACAAGTATTTACTAAAACACACATATCGGAAGATGTCATAGGTCCTCTTTGAACACGTGCTGTAATTTTCACTAGTGATCTCAAGAGTTTTTGACCTCACTATACCTCAAAAGTTAATCAACTTTCTATAAAATTGGACCTAGGGGGTTTGTATGATAGGAGGCCCATAGATTGAAACAAATACAAAGGCATTCTGTGTAAAGCACTTCAATAAATAAGCTGGTGCTAAAAGTACTGAGAAATAAATGTATATAACTGCAATAATAGTCCATCTAATCAATAGAAAAGGCTTTTGTACTGCCTAGGATTAAAATATATCCACTTTCAGATAGCTGTAATACGGTTGAAAGAGGCCAAACACTCCTATGCAGCAGCACATGCTTAAATGGTGTCGTTACTACGACAGATATTACTGTGCTATGTATAGTGTTATTTAACGTACATTACTAGCAGTCACAGGGTTAATGACTGGAGGGGGATGGGAAGAGAGGCCGTCAGAATGTTCTGGAGGATATGTTATCATTGTCTAGAGTTCCAGGTTTGTTCTCTAGAGTCTCTGGGATGAATAATTCAGGCCCGTGCTAAGGATAAGATGGCACTCTGTATATATATATGGCAAAGCATTGTGGCTCTCTAAACATATTACATCCTCTTATCTGTAATCAGGTATCCCCTCTATTCATGTGGTTTACTGATATCCCTCAAAATCACTTTGCAAGGATGTCTTGCTGTAAGTTGAGGTATATGACAAGTGAATATAATAACAAATAGAAGAAAAAAGGGTATTGCATATAAATGATTTTTTTATAATACAATAACCAATAAATTAGACAATAGTAAATGTAATATAAACAAATTTCCAGGGACTAGGATTTTGATAAATAGCACTGATATTCCTTTAATGCTGCAATGTTAACCATTTTGTCCTCAAATGGCCTCAGTTATTTGTGAATTCTGGCTTTGACAGTAAGGGTATGTTCACACGGCTTAATTGTACGGCGAACAGAACGCCCCGCAATTACGCCGGGTGTTTGGGGAGTCGTGCTAATCGGCGTGTACCCCCGTGGCGCGTGGGCGCGGCAGCCCTCCGGCCCCATAGACTGTCAATATCTCATACACATTTTACTTATCTCCCGCTCGTACAATACGTAATCCATAGTCCACGGAGGCATGATCCATAGTTCTCTATGAGAACTATGGATTACCGTAATGATTGGGACGCATTTCGCTCGTATTAGACCGCAGTCCGCCACGTAATATGCTGTGAAATGTGCCTCAAAATAAGCCGTGTGAACATACCCTAAGGCCTTGTCCCCACGGCACTGTTATTCAGCCGGTTCTCGGTTTTGAAAACCATCTGCAAAGCGGCTGACAAACTTTTACACGGACCTCAATGGAAAATCCTTTGCAGGGTTTCCCCCCAAAATGGATTTTCCGCCGGCCGGTTTTTTTCAGACCACCGGCGGTCCGAAAAACATAGAAGATGAACATGCCTATGTGAAGGGGGAGGGCTTTTCTATGCTAACCGCAGAGAAAAGCTGTCCCCCGGCGGCCGTGTGCACGGCACGAAAACAGTACAAATACCGGTCGGATAAAATGACCGGTATTTGTCCTGTCCTGTGTAAACGGCCCCTAAGAATACACTTTTAATATTCGCAGATCTATTGTATAAAACAATCAACTCAGAAGGTAAGAATAAGTTGCCAACTCCAAATCATAATAATTATAGGTTACCTAAATCAGTCATTGATACTTAGCTGGGCCTGACCACAGTTATCAAGGCTCTACCTGTGATAAGCACTATCCTAAGATAAACATGCTGATAATAAAGATACATAATAAGGTGGGTATGATTTGATATTTTCTGCTACCATAAGCCTGTTCTTTATGCTAAGCCAAAAAAAAAAACAATGTTGTATTATCTCTTCAGACTTCACAACGTACAGTAAGGCTGTAAAACACAATTCAGAGGGTGTCCTGGACAACTCCCCTGAAATGCTTCACCAGAGGATAAACTGATAACTGGGGATTCAAGTGTTGGGATCCCCAGTGATTATTTGCCAGTAATAGCACTATGGAAATTATCATTGTTATTACATTTTAAGTATTAAATAGTAATGCCTACTGAAATCAATAAATATTTATAGAGTTCAATAGATACTGTGCAAGAGGTGGAGGACATTTCTGCCATGGATGGTGCAGTGTTCCGGATTATATTGTAACCTTATTGGGGACAAGGCCAGAGGTACCATTAAGTAGCTTTAGATGCTCTAGTAGCACAATTAAAAGGGTTTATTTATAGCATACATTTTATTTCAGGTAAAACATCACACAAATGATCCTTCATCAGTGTTTGATAATGAACAAATTTTCCAGGTATCAGAAGTCTATATATATAACTCTGGACACAAGTCCAGTCATTCAAACTTTATCTGGGTTTACCTGACCCCGTCCACAAGCTGACATCTTAGAGAGTCTTAGTTATGCATCTTAATTTCAATAAGCCATACTCCAAAGCACCACAACACTAGTCCACATTCACCATGACCATCCTACAGTATGAGGACACTGTTTCTTTTAATGTTATGGTCTCCATTCTCTTTAGTAGATGATTTACACTAAGACCCTTTAATGATCATTCTATGTGAGTCACACAACAGTGAGATGTCATTTCCTGTCCAAGCTGTGTTTGTGCATCACAACTTAATGGAGTTTGGACATAGTTCATATATAATATTACTGGTTATCACACTATTTACAAATAAAAAATATATTATTACTGATAATAAATATATCATAGACAGTGCATGAAATGTATGATAAACATCTGTATCTATAAATATATTAACATATAATACATCTGTAAATTCATATTCATAATATTTAGATGAAAATGCCACAGATCAAAGCTAATGATAACAAAACCATACACACTAAGCCAGTTTTACATCCCTTCACACAGATAGCAGTGTGCTGAGCCTTACCTGGTAGGCATCTAACTGTTCATCAGTAAATATAGTTTGCTTATTTCCCATGATAGATGAGGGATCCTTGGTCTCCTGTAATGCATTACACAGGGAGGAGTAGGAAGGATACCTAGCCTAGGCATTGGCATTTACACTGAGGCAGCAGGGGCAATAAGGGATATTGGTTGCATAACCACTTCAAAGCACCAATGTAAAGCAAGGCCTTAGGAAACATCCATTAGCTATAGAAAGCGTCCTTAGTCTGGTCTTCAAGGGTTAAAGTGGGTTTCATTGAATGCTTCCAGCTCCTTGCCTCCACATCATCTGTGCATGTTTTATGTGCTTCTCTGTGCATCACTAAGAACAAGACACTCCCTCTGAATTGACACATCTCAGCAAATCTGCAAAGGGACACAAGGGGGCGCTAAGAAAGTAAACTGTCCATACAACTGCAGTCTAATCAAAAGCTTGGCAGTAAATGCAATTGGCAACATTAATACAGCTGCAGTATAAAGGCATAAATAAAGCTGTAATTATTGCATTATATTAGTACCGACATGTTAAGTATTTTATGTTACAATCAATAGTGGTAGGAATAGAAAGGGCTAATACAAAATATATTTCTGTTAAATCAAACACCACATTTCAGGAGTGACTTCAAATCATCAGGTTCCTCAACTCCAAAATCAGTAGTGTTCTAGAGAGGTTTTATTATGTATGTGTGCGAATGTAATGGACCCCTCCATGGCAATACATAGCAGGAAGAAAAGAGGGTCACTGTACTAGTTTATTAAAGGGGTTGTCTCACTATAAGGATTGCTTTTTATGTTAAAGATCTTAAAAAAACAGTCACTTTGTCAATATATGTCATTAACTTGTCCCTACCTATTTCTGAATATCCCCTCTTGTATGGGCTGCATCAACTCCTCAGGTCGCAATAGCTATAGGCCTCTTGAATCTCTCATGATAGGCTGCCAGCACTGGTTGCTCTAGCTACAGACCTGGCTTCTACTGCAGCCTAATAGAAGCCAGTAAATACGCCTCTGAATTAAAAATGAAACCAAGACAACAGGACTGAGGTAAGATAAATCAATGTAGTTAGACAACCCTTTTAGGCTAGGTTCACACGGCTTAACTGCAGGACGTAATTACGCCCCGCAATTACGCCGTGTGGACGGGGGCGGGAGCGGGGGAGTGAGCGTGGGTCCGCACTTCGCCGGTCCCATTGGCTTGCATTACCACGCGCGTATACGCCGCAGGTAATTCCCACATGTCACTTATCTCCCTCGCCCCGCTGAGCATGAGAGGAGACGTAAACATAGTTCTCTATGAGAACTTTGGATTACCGAAATGAATGGCCGATTTTTTCAGCCGATAATATGGCACTTCGGTGCGTAATTACGGACCGAAATACGGCCCATTTTAAGCCGTGTGAACATGGCCTTAAAAATAAAATCAGTGAAATGAAGTAATCCCACTAGTAAAGGGAAACCATATATGACTTACAGTTTAATAATACAAATAGACATTACGTCCAGGGCCGTTTGCCTCGGCCCCCACCACGCGGTTAGCCTCTAACTTTGCCGGCAGCTGCATACACTTAGGGCGACATGTCCTATCACGCCAATGCCAGTTTTTTGTTCTATTTTGCGGCAAACCCACTTTTACGCCATATTCTAGTTGTAAATGAACTGTCCGTACACCAAACTAGACCATTAAACGCGGGCACGAACACTCTTGTTAAGGCTCTTAAATATGGTGCACTGTTCGCCAATCGCCCGACGCGAAAAATGCGCCTATTGAGGCGCCTTACATATGTTATGCGCCCCCGTCGGGCAATGAGCCTCGATAGACGCATACCATATACTACCATTGATATGCTATTTGCCGCCCTTTTTTGATACAATGCCCCCCTTTTTGATACAATGCCCCCTTATTAGATACAATGACAACTTTTTTTGATGCTATGCTGCCTATTTTTATACAATGCCCTTTTTATTGATGCAATGCCCTTATTTGATACAATGCCCCCTTTTTTGATACAAATCCCCTTTTTATGCAATGCGCCCTTTGTTATTCAATGCCCCCCTTTATAGATGCAACTCGCCTTTCCTTATACGATTAGCCATTTTAGGCACATTAAGTTTTCTATGCAAGGTATACCTGAACGCGCCCAATTTTAGAAAGTATCGGACTTTCAGACACACTTTACACTGATTTCATGCTCCTAAAACTGGCATAGATACGCCACTTTTCAGAACATGTCGCTCTTAGTGGCACGCTGCCGACACAGTAGGAGGCAGGACGGATCACATCCCTTCCCTGTCTCCTCCCCTGTTAGTAACGGCGCTCAGTCAGCGTGCTGATACATACATAGCAGCGTCGCAGGGGGGTGCACGGCTTTCACCACGCCCCCCTGCTACGCTTAGTCTTGACTCCCGTGTGTCCCAGGAGGCCCCGGGAGCTGAGTGTAAGCGGTGTGATGACGTCACGCTGCTTACACTGAACCTCGGCTCCCGGGCCTGGACACGCTGCGGGGATCCTGGAAAGGTAAGTTTTTAACTATTTTAAAATCCTTAGCTACAGGAGAACACTGGCTACAGGGGGCAACTGGCTACAAGGGGTCCACTGGCTACAAGTGGGGAAACTGGCTAACCGGGGGACACTGGCTACAAGGGGCAACTGCTACAGGGGGGGACACTGGCTACAAGGGGGCAACTGCTATAGGGGTACACTGGCTACAAGTGGGGACACTAATGGCTACAAGGGGACACAGGCTACAAGGGCAACTATCATGGCTGCTGGGCTACTATCTGTTTACAGGATGATATTACGATGGCTACAGGCAACTATCTTGGCTGCCAAGAGGCAACTATTGTGGCTACTGTCTGCTTACAGGAGGGTATTACCAGTGGCTACAGAGGGCAACTATCGGTGGAAGCACTGAGATTGCAGCTTGTGGCCATTATGTACGGGGTGCGGGAGGGGAGAGGTTGATCCACTGCAAATTTCTTCACCTCGTCCTGAGTGCAATTTAGCCTAGGAATGGCCCTGATTACGTCTATAGGAAATGTGCTTTGTATATACCACTGATTTTAACCCCTTACCGCCGGAGCCAGTTTAGTCCACTCTGACAGAGCCCTATTTTGAAATCAGACATGTGTCACTTTATGAGGAGAATCACTTTTTGACACTATCACCTATCCAATGTGAATCAGAGATTGTTTTTCTCATGACAATTGTGCTATAAGAAAGTAAGAAACTTATGACCAAAAAATGATTGATATATTGTGAAAAATATCAAAATTAATGGTGATAAAGGAGAAATATTTACCAATTTCAAACTTCAAAAAATTTCTGATGTAAGACAGATAGTTATTCCACTCAAAATAGATTATAACTAGCACTACCATATGTCCTGCGTATTTGCATCATTTTTTAAATGTCTTTTTTTTTTTTTAAAACGACATTAGGGGCATATAAATTTATAATAATATTTCAAGAAAATTTGTAATATACATAATTTTAGGGACTCAGGTCCATTAATCCCCTAAACGTGACTTTGATTGACCTGTATGTTTAGATACCCCCATAATGACCTCATCTAAGAAACTACACCCCTTAAAGTATTCAAAACCGAATTTAAGGAAGTTAATTAACCCATTAGGTGTTTCACAGGAATTAAGCAAAGTGCAAAAGTGAAATTTCAATTTCACCTTATTTGCATATTTTCAATTTTTATACATATTGACAAGAATACGGTAATGTGATCAGGGAAATGCAACTTCATATTGATTCGCCCCTGATTCTGCCGTTTCAATATATCCCTATGTGGCCCTAGAAGGTGCATTATTTGCTCAACCAACAAGCCCCAGAATAGGAGGAGCACTACAGGAGTCTGGGGCCTCATTTTCATTACAAATCTATTATTTAGGAGCCATTTCATCCAGGATTGCTGTCCAGACCCTAAGGTTCCCAAACTTAATAAAAAACCCTAAAAAGACCCCAAATTGTGACCTACACCCCTAAGGAATCATATCCAGTGGTGCAAGTGAGTATAATCGACCCCAATGGCGTTTCCAAATTTTTTTTAGCGTCGGGCTCTGTAAAATAAAAAAAAATAAATTTTTTTCCAATAATCTGCAATTTTAGCTGAATCAATGTTTAAATTTTACACGGAATCTTGAAAAAAAAGACCCCAAAATTGTGTTACTGCAATTTCTTCCAATTCGCAATACCTTACATGTGGGTGTACAAACTGCTGTTTGGGCGCAAGGCAGGGGGAACAAGGAAGGAGCGCTATTTGGCTTTTGGCGCACAGATAAAGGTGGGCCATTGTCGCATCTGCAAAGTGCTCCCAAAGTACTAGAACAGAATGAAACCCTTCCTGAAAGTTGCCCCCATTTTTGTATTCAACACCCCCTCATGGATCTCAACTAAGTGTATTGTGCAATTTGGGCCGCACAGGTGTTCCGTAGTTTATTTTTAGCAATTGGCCCATTGGGAAAATGGAGGTGGGAAACGCAGTTCCGCCCTTGTTTAATAGTCTTCATTATTTAAACAGTATTCGCCATACCGGTAAAAAATGACTGGAAAACTTTACTATGGAGGTCGTACAATTACAATGATATAAAATTTTATATAGATTTTTATGTTTTTATTACTTTTACACAATAGAAAGCGAGTTTTATAAAAAGTGCGTTTTAATGTTGTACCTATCTGACAGTCAATAGCTTTCAAAATTTTTAGCAATTTGGGGGGAAAGAAAAAAAAGTGCTGCTTGAGGCATGTTTTTTTTTTTTTTTTTTTTTTTTTTTTTTATATTTTACGATATTAGTTGATTTTTTATTTAATAGGTTACCATTATGGGGTGCATGTGATGCTCTTGTTCACTATTATATTAAGGTTTTATGTGAGGCATTTTGTACAAAATACAGCAAATACCTGGGAGCTGTTTTTTTATTTTTTATTTTTTACAGAGGTCACTGATGCGGTATAAAAGAACATGCTAGTTTTCCTCAGCAGGTTGATACATTACAGAGCGAAACCACTTGTGTATATTTTTTTTAATGTTTTTACTGCTTTTACACAATAAACACGACTTTTTATTTGAAAAAGGAAAACAACGTTTTTTTGCATCACCAGCAGTCTGTAGAGCCATAACTATATTTATAATTTCTGTATAAGGACTGAATAGGGACTATTTTTTTGCGGGATGATTGACGTTATTAATTGTAACATTTATGAAGGGGCACAAAGCCTTTATGATCGCTTTTAATCCCGTTTTTTTATGGAAGCAAGGTGAAGAAAATACTGCAATCCTAGCAGTGTTTTTTTATTTTAATTTTTAATGAGTCGATCACCAAGCAGTATCCGTGACAGATATTTAAACTCTGTGTGTTGAGACGATTATGGTGTTACCCAATTATGTAGTTTTTTTTATTGAAAGCACAATTTTTTTTGAAAAAAAAGTGTTTTTATTGTGTAAAACAATATTTTAATGCATCCTACTTCTAATAGCCAGAACTTTAATTTTTTCCTTAAACAGAGCTGTGTAAGGACTCTTTTTTGAGATGAAACTGACGTATTATTGAACAAGACTTTGGCAATTATATTAGTTATATGATCGCTTATTATTCCATTTTATGTGCTGCAGGATGTACAAAAAACGCAATTCTGTGACAGATTTTTTTTTTGTTTTTGTTTTTTATACGTGCGAACACCGAACGGGTTAATTAACAATGACATAATTTATAGGGTGGGTCCGTAACGCACGCGGCGATACCAAATATGGGTACTTTATATAATTTTTGATTTTCTGGGGCGACATGTGCGTTTGTAAAGGGAAAAAGGGCGATGTACGTATTTTTATTTTATTTTTTGAGTTTGTGTTTTACTTTTACACCTTTTTTTACTTTTTTCCCACTGTTAATTGCAATGAACGATGTCCCGATCGTATGCTGTATGCTGGTCTCCATGGCAACTGTCTGTTCACGCTGCCCACAATGCATTGTGGGCATCGTGACTCACAGACAACCCGGATGCATGTCATTCAGCAACGGGCTGCCTGGTAGGAGACCTTACCATAGCGCTGAGCGCCTTTACTAGCTTTGCGCCGGGATCTGCGGGCAGCAGAGCTCACATCCGTTCCTTCCGCCCTCAGCCGCAATGTCGCGAACACGTGTTGCGACATTGGGGGGTTAATCCCCCGCGGCCGAGCTCAACTCCTGCTGTTGGGGGATGCGGGCATGATGCCAGCGGTCATAAACCAGCGGTTCCATGCCGCGATCTGCGCTCATCCGCCTGTGAGCGCCAAGACCGCTGACGTAACTCATCCACGGCAATTTGCGGGACGCCTACCCGACATTGCCGTATGAGTACGGCAAATGTCGGTAAGGGGTTAAAGTAAATAGGCAGTCATTTAAAAGGTGTTTTGATCTCATAAAATCATCTTGGGGCAGCTTGTACGAGTGCGCAGTTCTCCCCATTCATTTCTATGGGAGTTTCAAATATAGTCGGATGTCTTGGATGGGGGATTTTATGAGATGGGAACCCCCTTTACTATGTTTAATTTACAGAATGGCAAAACCCCTTTAAGACAATTCCTGTCCATATGTCTGATTAGGACACCTGAATATCATGGGATTCCTGCTGAGAATTCCTTCTCAGTGTCACGTTCTAAGGGAATAGAATGCCAGGAATGCGAACCACAGGGCCCACCGCGAGCCTTGATGTATGAACAGGTTGGTGGTAGCTGAAGTGCGGGACAGGACATCTGACAGTGGTAGCAGTGACAGGTCACAGCAGCGTATAGCCGTAACTAGGTAACGCAGTCCCAGATAACAGCAGCAGATAACAGCAGGTGGTAACAGACTAGTACAATGTCAGGAACAGCAGGAACGAAATGCACAGGATAGCGCAGAGTTAATGCAGGTACACAGGACTAGCTCAGCAAGAGCACAGCATACCGGGGTCAGGATCCTAGGATGAACACCAGCGAACTGGTGCTGGAACAAGGGCAGGAAGTTCCTTAAATAGCCAGGGGTCACAGGTCATGGGGCTGGTAATTGGGACAATGCCAGGAAGCCAGAGGAAGGATGGTAGACTTCTATCGCAATACAGACAGGAGCCGGGACAGGTGAGCAGCAGTGGGGACACTGGTCGCTGCACCTCCCGTACCAGGAGCCACAGCAGAGACAAGGGAGGCATGGGCATGCTGATGGTCCATGGCAGGGACCGCGGCATAAACCGTGACACGGTGACAGTACCTCCCCCTTAAACTTAAGCCCTTCCCCTACCAGACAATTGCCGTTACCCTCAAAAAAACATGGGTTTCCACCTCCTCCTCGGTATTATCCCAATAACTGTCTTCAAGAGAGATAGTACCTCCCGAGTCCCAGATAACTTCTTGGACCTGGGGAGCAGAAACAGACGGTAGGCAGAGGGAGAGGTGGCCGGGAATCAGAGATGGCTTGAAATTCCAGGGGCACTTCTTGCGCTTGAGGCTCTTCACCTGGCAAAACAGCAGAAACGGACAGAGCAACGGGTGGGCGGGATTGCATCGAATGGGCAGACTTGAGGCAGCGCGTGAGTGACATAGCTTGCCCCATTGGATAACTGCACTAGTTTTCCAATCTATGGACAAGCTGTGATGCTGGAACCATGGAAGTCTAAGCAGGACCGGAGCAGAGGAACTAGGTAGAACGTAGGAGATTTCCTCTAGGTGGGAACTTCCAACTTGTAGAGACAGAGACTTGGTACGGTAGTGGACTTGTTTTTCAGGATCTCCCTATCGATGAAGGAGAAACGCAGCGGTTTATCCAGACCAGAGACAGGCAGGCAATACCTGTCTAGCAGAGATGGGTGGATAAATTTCTCAGAAGAACCAGAGTCCAAGAGTGCAGGAACTTGAAACTTGGAGCCGGAATCATAACAGAGAGTGACCGGTGTGATCAGACGAGGAACGAAGGCATCTTCATTCTGGATCACCTCACCCACAACAACATGGCACTGGGGTTTCCGGGTGGCAGCAGCAGGGTGGACTGGGCAGTTTTTCAGGTAGCGATTGGCAGTGCCACAGTATAGACACAACTTCAAACTGCGCCGGTGAGTGCGTTCCTCCGGGGTTAGATGAGCATGATTCACCTCCATAGGTACATCTTAAGGGAACGCAGGTGCCTGGTGAAGTAGACTTGGGGGTGCAGGCACAAAGCAAGGCAAATGCTTGGGAAGCTCTAGCCTCTTCAGACAAAACATAATTATTATCATGGTAGCCAAGCGTTGAGGTCAATATCAGAGTAGAAGGCAGGTCACGACCAGCCAGTTCATCCTTAAAATATCAGAGCAGTGCCAAGCGCGCGCACCTAGCATCCGTGCACATATGAGCACGGATGCCAGGTAGCTGGAGGAAGGATGGCAGACTTGTATCTGCCGGGGGACACCCCCAGATTCCTGCAACAAGGGCCTCACTGATCCAAGCAAGTTCAGCATATTGGACCAACTCAAAAGTGCTTGACAGGAATGTAGCAAGCAGATTCAGTCAGGGACATGCGCCCAGATTGTTTTCAGAAAATTGTTCTGAAGCGCACAATAAACTCTTACTAGATCCCCTGTCAGCGGATCACCTCTCTCCCAGATGGGCGAGACCCAGGCCATGGCTTCACCTGAGAGCAGTCTGATGATAAATGCCACCGTGGCTCTCTCGGACGGTGAACTGGAGTGCCAGGACCACGAAGTATGATATTGGTACACTGGTTGAGGAATCTGCGGCACGTATGGGGGCAGCCAGAGGCAGGTGCAGGTTGGGGCTGGTCATGGCAGGGTAGGCAGAGCTACAATAGGTAGTGGAGCAGGTATTACTGCAGACATAACTTCATCCAGACGGGTGGTAATAGTCTGTAGCTTCTGGAAGAGTTGCTTCAGGTCGACACCATGATGGGTAACTACGGCTGACAGGTGCTGGATATCAGGCAGGACCACATTGGCGGGATCCATAATTATGGTCAGTTTGTACTGTCACTTTTAAGGGAATAGAACGCTGTGTATGCGGATCCTCTGAGCCACCGCAAGCGTAGATGGTATAACTTGCGGTGGTAGCCGAAGTGCGAAACAAGACACTGGACAGTGGTAGAAACAGCAGCATATAGCCATAGCTAGGTAACGCAGTCCCAGGACAGTAGTGGGCTTGGTACAGCAGCAGATAACAGCAGGTAGTAATAGACTACTACAACGTCAGGAACAGCAGGAACGAACTGCACAGGATAACGCAGGGTTAACACAGGTACACAGGAATAGCTCAGCAAGAGCACAGCATACTGGAGTCAGGATCATAGGATGAACACCAATGAACTGACGCTGGAACAAGGGCAGGAAGTTCCTTAAGTAGTCAGGGTTCACAGGTCACGAGACAGATAATTGTGACACTGTCCCTTTAAATATCAAAGCCGTGCCGCGCACACACCTCTAGGGGAATATGTGAGCGCACGAGATGCTAGGGAGCCGCAGGAAGGATGGCAGACACTTATCTGCCAGCAGGCACTGCCGCCGTCACCGCAATACAGATAGGAGCCGGGACAGGTGAGTAACTAGCAGCGGGGACACTGGCCGCCACAACCCCCATACCGGGAGCCACAGCAGAGACAAGGGAGGGACTGTGAAGATACTTGCACTGGCTTTGATTTAAAGGTGTTGTTTGACCATACTATTTCATAAAGCCACAGGTAGCTTCAGACTCTCACTTCCTGGTTAGGCTGTTGGTGGTTTTACATAAATGTTTGGCATATCAACTCTGCTGTTCCTAGCTGATACTGATAAAGAGACTTGAGTGCTAGAGGTTTGTAAAAGACAGTGATCGAGGCTACAGAGCTAAAGCTTGTCATAAAAGTAAATGTAAAAAAGAACAGCTTACTTAACTCATAAGAGAAGCAAAATCAGAACAGCTATGTATTTGGTAATTTTCTTTATTTACCTTTGCCTACATGTTTAAAGATAATCAATAAAATGGGAATCCCTCTTAAAAAAAGTGATTGCCTTGGTGACACAACTCCAGTGTGAGTGGTTTTACACATTGCATATTTTGTGAAAAAAAATGTCATTGATTTTTAACATGTTTTTCTGCAGATATACTGCTGTTACTAGATGGTTCATGGAAGTTAATATATAAATTTAAAACACAACCACATACTGTACATTACTTTTTTTGGGAGCTTTTATTTGGTCTGTTGCAGTTTCTTCTAAGGGCATGTCCCCACTGCACGGGTTTTCGGCCGGTTTTTCAGCCGGTTTGCGGTTTTTCAGACTGCCTGAAAAACCAGCCGAAAATGAGCACAATTGTGCTCTATGGAAAACCCGTGCAGCAGTCCCCACTGCACAGGTTTTCGGACGGAATCTGTGCTTCTCAATGTAATGGGGTAGGGCTTTTCTCCACTCATCGTGGATAAAAGCCGCCCCCCCCCCCCCGCGGCCATGGGACGTGCGCAAACCAGGACAAATAACCTGGCGCAAAACCGCCGTTATTTGTCCTATGCAATCCGAGGTAATAAGCGCCCTAAGTGTGACAGTTTAATGAGTTTTTATCTTCTGAACAGCAAAAAAAACAAAAACAATAAAAATGAATCTGTAAATCTTTGTTGCATTTTTTTTGCAGTTTTTTATGATTTTCATGATAAATCATTTGATGGATCACCTGATTTGTGATGGGTACAACGTATCTGAATAAAGTGTACCTAAAAAGACGTATTGTTACGGGTGTCCCTGCGACCCTCGTGTCGGGTCGCAGCACACCCGCAACGCCCGCAGAACCCTCCTTCGTGCGGCCGGTGCCGCGCCCGACTCTCGGGCCGCGGACACCCTGGCACTCTGGTCGCACTTACCCGTCCACGTCCTGGTATCCCGTCCTGGCCGACGCTCCTGCAGCGGCCGGGGTGCACGCGAGCGGCACAGCCGTGAGATTATAAAAGGTACTGCTGCCGGTGAATGGTTCTCACCGGCACTGACCCTATTAAGCCCGGCCTCTTACCCAGCACACCCTTTGCCGAATCGATAGTGCCATGTGCCTGGCGAGGAAGCGTTCCAAAAGTGTCCTTTCCCGTTTACTGTGTACCTGTACCTTCTCCTCCGTCCCTTGACCACGAAACCATTGCCCGCCTCTCCCTGACCTTCATTCTGCTGACCCCGACTACGAGCCTGCTTCACGACTGTTTGTACCACGCAACACCTCGGCAAGCCACCGCAAGCAAGTCACGTCAGGGGTAGCAACCTGGTAGTAAACCACCGCAGTCAAATCCATCCTTTTGCTGCTGGCTCCTTGGTGAAAAACCGGACCTTCTTAGATTCCGTTCCCCCGGCGTGGCTTACGTCAACAGCTTGTGTGGTCCAGAGGATCCACTACCACATCCGTAACAGTTCGATTCGGGCATGGATACCCGCCAAGGATGCCTCTACCAGCGTCTCCTGACCTCACTACCACCGTGGCTCAGCAATCTAATCAGATCGTGCCAGCAAGCGCAACCAGCTGAACCCATTGACTACTTATAGATGCAGCGGCTCCTGGCCACTCAGCAGCAACAAACGGCGGCCGAGGCTCAAGCATCAGCAGTCTTCCTGGAACATCTGCCGTCCCTAAAATCCGCATTGTCCATGCCGAACGAAAGTTTGAGGGGGACTCTAAAGGCCTGCAGGGGGTTCATTACCCAGTGTGCTCTCCACTTGGAACTTATGCTGTCAGTTCCCGTCCGAAAGGTCCAAGGTGGCTTCGTTTTCATTCTCCTATCCGGGAAAGCCCTGCCAGTGCGACGCCATCTTTGTACCGAGGTGCGATCCTATCACAGGACCGCGCTGATCTGGCCGCATTTCTTGCAGGAGTTCCGCGAGTCATCGAGGACGCAGCCTCGCGAGCCTCGTATGCTGAAACCGTCTTTGTTAAACCTACAGAAGGGGAACACCTCCGTTGGCGACTACGCCGTGCAGTTTCGCACACCTTAGCCTCTGAATAGGCGTGGAATGAAATCAGCATTGTGCGCCGCACTTACAATAATGGCCCTCACCGGCCATATTAAGGATGCCCTCGCCACCCCGGGAGACTTCTTCGACGTCATTAAGTGAGCTCACCATCTGGCAAACCGCATAGACATCCGTTTCTCGGGAGAGACGGTGAGAGCTCCTGCCACGAACAGCGAACCAGCACAAACACGTCGGCTACCCCGTCTTGCGCCAGTGTTTCAGCGTACCCCACTGCCTCCTCCCAGCCAGCCCTTGGAAGAGGGCCCATGCAAGTGGACAGTACCCCACACCCCACACCTACATTCCTCCGCAAGAGCTAGCCCGACGGCGTGAGGTAGAAGTTGAGTCTCTACCAGGTGGCAGGCCCCGAACACTTCCGTAGGTTAGCCCACTTCTCGGCAATGTCCTGGAAATGCACTCACCTAGGATTCGTGGGAGAGGCGTCCTAGGTGAGAGTAATCCCTCTCCACGGCCTCATCGCTGCCAGCACAGTACACGTCCAATACGGAATCTCGTTTTCCGAGATTCGGTCATCCTGATTCCCGGATCGGCCTGGGAAGCTTTATGATGCTGTCGTGTTAGGTGACCAAGAATCGTCTCTCCGGTGTGTCCGCCTAGACCAACCCTTGGTCATCCTCCTCCGACAGTGGTGAACTATTAAAGCGACTCCATCCACTACCGTACTAACCAAGTGGTCCATACATAGGAAGCCCTGCCAGGGAAAGGATCACGTTCTTCGTGTTACCCCCGATTCTTCTTCGACTGTTCTACGGGCTTCCTTGGCTTACAGCGACACTCCCCTATGGCTGGATTGGAAGACGGGTGAAGTTTTGCGCAGGGGGCCCGGACAGCCAGTCTCGTTGTCTTTCTGCACCGCTCTGGAGCGCCCCAGTCCTCCACAGTCCTCTCCCAAGCCACTACCAGGTTTACGCAACCTTATCAGGACTACCAAGACGTTTTTTTTCCGAGAAGCGACCTGAGACACTTCACCTCATCGCCCATGATGATTGCCCATAAACCTGCTACCCGTGACTATCCTCACCCGTGGTAGGGTCTACTACCCCGCTCATCGAACTCCGTTCCCCGAAACACGGGCGATGTCGACCTATGTAGAAGAAAATCTACGAAAGGGTTTCAATCCGCAAATCAACTTCTCCGGCGGGTGCCGATTTTTTCTTGTGGAGAAAAATGAAGGATACCCTGAGACCGTGCATTGACTACCGTGGTCTAAATAAATCACCATCAAAACGGTATCCTCTGCCTTTAATCCACAGGAACTCTTTGACCGTCTCCAGGGGGCCACGGTCTTTTCCAAATAGGAGACTTGCGGGGTCATATAAACGCATCCGGATTTGGGAAGGCGACGAGTGGAAGACGGCCATCAATACTCGTGATGGGCAACTTTGAGTATCGGTAATGCCCAGACGCTTATAGCAACGCACCGGCCGTGCCTTCCAGGAATTTGTCAATGACATTATCAGAGACCCTCCAAAATGTCTGTGTAAGTGGTCTACTTGGATTGACATCCTGGTATTCTCACTCCGATCCTGGGATCCCACCAGTTACATGTGCCCCAGGCATTCCAGAGATGCCCTGCGCGAGAACCAACAATACGCTAAACTCGAAAAGTGCCTAATCTCACCAGACCATCTCCCATTCCTTGGATACATAATCACTGAAATAACGGGTCTGCGGATGGACCCCAACCAAACTCTCTGACACTCTCCTGGCCGTCCTACATGGCCCCAGACCTGTTGGCCGCTGCGGGCTAAACAACGATTCCGGTTTCGCAAATTACCTAACCGGCAATTCATCCCGCACTTTTCAACTTTGGTAACACCAATTGTGGCCCTTACAAAAAACAGGGAGCAACCCGAAACTGTGGCCTCGTCCGCCGAAGAAGCCTTTCCAAGTTGAAGTCGCATTCGCTCCGCACCGTGTTATCCCGGCCAGAATACCGAGGAAATCCTTCTTCTGTAGTGGACTCCACTTCCATAGTAGCGTGAGCACTGCCACAACCAAAGAGGGGCCCAAGGGCCCAGACTCGGACCTGCTGGTTCTTTGTCCAGGACCCATCTCACCAGCAGAGAAGAACTATACCATCGGGAATCGGAACTTTATAGCCATTAAACTTGCCCCTAGAAGAAATGCGCCACCCTCCTGGAGGGTGCTCGTTTCCCCATGAATATCTCACTGACACAAAAACCTCCTCTACTTCCCAGAACAGCACAACGTCCAGAATCCTCTTCAAGCGAGATGTCCTGTCTTTGCCCGTTTCAACTACATCATCCACTTCCGACCGCAGAAAAGAACCACAAGGCCGATGCACTTTCCCGTGCCTCCGAATGTTAGTGGGAGTGAAGAGGCGGCCCCACAACAATATTGAACCCCCTTAACGTCTGATGTCTCGTGGCTCCAATAAACTCCCAAGGGGTCCCCCCCGGGAAAGTCGTATGGCGCCCTGTGCTCCGGTTGAGGTCTGAAATGGGTCACTGTTCCGCTATAGCCGGACCACCCAGGGGTTCGAAGGTCGTGTTCGTTGATTTCCCGATTCTCACTGGTGGCCTGGCTCGTAACGATGTAAAGGATTTTGTGGGGCCTGCACCACCTGTGCGCCGCAATAAGTCACACTCGCCAAAGACCTGCGGGACTACACCAACCTCAGCCGGTGCTAGCTGTCCTTGGCGCCATATTCCCATTTGACTTCATAACGACTTACCGCCCTCTGAATGTAATACGGTCATTTGGGTGGTCACTGACCGTTTTTTTCCAAAAATGGCTCATTTTTGTTCCCTTGCCGGGCCTTCTTCTCGCCTCGGCTCGTCAATAATTTTTAAACACATTTTCCGTCTGCATGGACTTCCCTTACACATAGTCTCGGACCGTGGAGTCATTACGTCTGGGAATTTTGTGCGAGGCCTCATGCTCGCTACTCTGCAAGTGGAACGGGACATCTCACTCAGCGTACCACCACCCACAATCCAATGGGCAAGTGAGAGGGATGAATCAGGGTCCTAGGTACTTTATCTCCGCACTTCACTTCTGCAAACAAGATGACTGTCCAGTCCCTACTACCTTGGGCGTAATTTTTGTATAAATCCTTTCCCTGGACTCTGATTCCGCTGGGACATCCCCCTTCTACCATTGTCTTTGGTCGGCATCCCCGCCCACCCCTCCACTGCCTCAGCCTCCTCCGATGTCCCTGCTGTGGACTTCTGGTCCGTGAACCAATCCGCTGTCCTGGAGGAGACTAGCGCCAGTCCCTGCTACAGGCCACGCCGCGTATAAGACCCAAGCGACAAAAAAAAAGACCCCCTCCTCCTTTGTCCGGTGGATAAGGGGTGGCTGACCACTGCCAAATATATCCGTTTTAAAATCCCCACTACAATGCTGGGTCCCCGTATTTTAGGTCCCTTTGAAGTCCTGAGGCTCATTAATCCTGTGGCCTACAAGCTCCGCTCCCTCCCGACCGATCGATCGCGCATACCCAAACTCCTACCATTCTCCTACTGAGCCGGTCACCCATAAGTACCCCTGTCCCTCGGTCGTGGTTCCCGCCGTCTACCCGAAGCTGATTCCACCAATATTTTTGCCGTCAAAGAGATTTAATGTGGCCACTAAGACGGTTCGGGGAGACGATTTTTTTTGGGCCAGAGGAAAGGTCGTGGGAGCCGGAAGGAAAACATCCTGGATAGGCGTCACTAGTCTAAGTTTACGCGGCCAGAAAGAGAGGGAGCCTAAGGGGGTGTTCGGTTACGGTGTGTCCTGCGACCCTCGTGTCGGTGTCGCAGGCAACCCTCAACGCCGGCAGAACCTCCTGCTGCTGCGGGTGCCCGCGGCCCGACGCTCGGGCCGCGACATCCCCCTTCACTCTGGGCGCAACATTACCCTTCCACGCACCTGGTCTGTTCCTGGCGCGCCGCTCCTGCTGCCGGCCGGGTGCATGCGCGCCGGCACAGCCGGGAGATTAAAAGGGAAGTGGCGCCGTGATTGTTCAACCGTGCACTGACGCCTAATTTAACCCTGCCACTTCCCCAGCACCTTTACCGACATCGATAGAGCCTTTTGCCTGGAATAGGAAGCGATCCAAAAGTTGTCTTGTCCCCGTTTACTGTGAAACCGTACATTCTGCCTCCGTCCCTTGACCACGAACCATTGGCCGCCTGCCCTGACCTTCTGCCTGTCCCCGACTACGAGCCTGCTTCACGATTTTGTACCACGCAACACCTCGGCTGCCACCGCAAGCAAGTCACGTCAGGGGTAGCGACCTGGTAGTAATCCGCCGCAGCAAGTCCATCTCGCTTTGCGGCGGGCTCTGGTGAAAACCGGACCTACTTAGATTCCGTTCCCTGGCGTGGCTTACGTCATCGCTTGTGGTGGTCCAGAGGATCCACTACCACATCCGTAACACATATAGCACATCAACTACAAGTTAAAACTCCAAACTTTATTTATTCCATTAAAATTTTCTTGTGGCTACAAAGGGCATGACATTTTTAAGAATGATGGGAGTTTTAATGGAAGAAATAAAGTTTGTAGTTTCAATTTGCAGGTGGTGCTAAAAGTTTACATGAATCAAAACTAGTTATCTTCGCTGTAAGTAATACAGTGCTACTTTCTTATACCTTGTTGTGTACTGGATCTTTGGTTTGTTTTATATGTGTACACATTAAAGTAAAGAAAGAAATTCTGTATGAAAAAATTATATGAAGCATGACAAAAATGCATGCCGTTTTTGATGAATTTTTTTCAACCTAAAAATGGCATGTAAAATGTAAGTGTGAAGGAAGCCTAAAGGGGTTTTTTGAGATTGGAATAAAAGGGTCTGCAATATCAGATACAGACCATGGAAAGAATAGCACCATAACTGGAAAAACAGCTTTTTTTTTACTCTAAGACTCCTTTAAGAAATAGCAAATTCTTCCTATTCTGACAGTCACATCTAGTGGTGGTCCATCAGTAATTACTTCACACAATAACACCCATGTGCAAACTTTTTTTTTACATGCAACAACCACGACACATGCACATATGCTCTTGCTACACTGAAAATATTATTGATGATGTATATATATATATATAGGTTCATTCTTAAGTTGAATTTGTATGTAAGTCGGAACCAATATATTTAGTACATGTATGGTGTATGGTGTACATGTATGGTGTATATGTATGGTGTGTATGGTGTGTAATTATAGGCAGGTATATGTCCCCATAGCAGGTATATGTCCCCTATAACAGCTATAGGCAGGTACCAGTCCCTCATAGCAGGTATAGGCAGGTATAGGTCCCCATAGCAGATATAGGTCCTCCATAGCAGGTATAGGCAGGTATGTCCCCCATAGATAGGTATAGGCAGACATGTCCCCCATAGATAGGTATAGGCAGGTATGTCCCCCATAGATAGCTATAGGCAGGTATGTCCCCCATAGGTAGCTATAGGCAGGTATGTCCCCCATAGGCAGCTATAGGCATGGCTTTTTTTTAAAAAAAACAAAAACAAATACAAATAGTCACCTCGCTCCCCCACTGCTCCGAGGCTTACCTCGTCCTCAGTCTTCTTGCACAGGCCGGTGATGTCATCAGGCCGTGTAAGGAATGTGATGACATCGCATGCTGCCTGTTTCGGAGACTCTGGAAGGTCGCATATCTGCTTGCGGCCCTCCGGAGTTCTATTGCGGAGCAGGGGGCGCTCGCTCTCTGCTCCGCAATAGAAGCTTCGGCTCTATGCGCTCCGGGAGGAGTCGCATAAAGCCGAAGCAATCCCTGCCGGTGCTCCCAGGAGTCGCATGCAGCTGCGAAGATCGCTGACAGCGCCTGGGCCACCGCAGCGCCCCGACGCTGTCAGCTGTCCCCGGCTTGCGTCGTTCCGGCCCCCGTTTGTAACTAGGGGACAGACGTAAGTCGGAACAACTTAAGTCGGGGACTGCCTGTATATAAAATCAGGGCTGTGCAATGTTTTCTGACCCAAGGGCCACATGTTCATATTGTACCTCACCCACTCACCCAGAGTCCACAGTAACTCTTCTAGTGTTCGCCATCTGAGACCTTTATGACACTTCAACTGGAAGTATCCAAAATGGCTGAGAGGTTCTGGTTGCACCTTAGAGAATGCCAGAAATTAGAATGGGGGTCCGCAGCCTGGTGCTCCATAAAGAGGATATGAGGCGCTTATTTTCATTGTAGTTTTGAGGGCTGCTGAAGTGCTCTTTCACAACTATAACTAGAGAGCACACCATAGCCTCCTCTCCAACTCATCTGTAACTCTTTGGAGCCTTGAACCGATCAGACATTGTTGTGGTATATTATCTAGAGATAATACAAAAGCAGTTTTTAGTACATTACTTATTTTGGATCCTTAAAATAGCTTATACAGCCCTATGGTGCCAGTCATACAGGGTGCACCAAAACAGGGCCAGCTATACAATCCCCACCATAACAATGCTAGCCATACAGTGCCAGTCATACAGTGCCCACCAAAACAATGCCAGACATACAGTGCACACCATAACAGTGCCCACCATAACAGTGCCAGCCATAAAGTACTCACTACAGGTGAATGCAGTTGTCAAAAGATTTATATTCCTATGTTGAAGTTTTCCCTTGTTAAAACCTGCTGCTTTTGTACTAAACAACCTATTGTTGACTGGTGCTTTGTTATGTCATACTACATACAATTTTCGTCTTGAATGCCATGTGAGATGTTTGAACATGTTTCTTCTTTCTAAATAAAAGCTTTTGAATATGAAAAAAAAAAGATTTATATTCCATTCTTAAGTAAGAGAAAAGAGACAAAGCATTTTTGTGTCTTGATGGCTGGGGGCTGCACAGAGGAGCACTGGGGGCTGCATATGGCCTCTGGGGTTCATGTTGTGTATGCTTAGTCCTACAGTTGTGGAGAAGACTCAGAATAGTATCTTATATCATGCCTGTGTTGTATAGCACTAACCATAAGGGCGCGTTTACATGGCACAGGACAAATACCGGCCGGTTTGCCGGCCGGTATTTGTCCTGTTTTGCGCCCGTCCCCCCGGCCGCGGGGCGGGGGGGGAGGGGGTGGCTTTTCTCCACGATGAGTGGAGAACAGCCCTCCCCTCTCCCATTGAGAAGCACATCTTCCGTCGGGAAACCGGATGGAAGATTGTGCTTCTACAATGTTTTGCTGCCGGACCGCGGGCGACAAAACCGTCCGACGGCAAAACCTGTGCAGTGGGGACTGCTGCACAGGTTTTGCATACAGCACCATTGTGCTCATTTTCGGCCGGTTTTTCAGGCGGTCTGGAAAACCGCAAACCGGCTGAAAAACCGGCCGAAGACCCGTGCAATGGGGACATGGCCTAAGGGTACGTTCACAAAGCATAATTTTCACAGGTATTCCTATGAGTATTTAGCATTGGAATAAATAAAAAAAAGCCGCCTGTATTATGCATCCCATTGTCTTCAATGGAAATATGCCCTGTAGTTCATGAAGTGCTGGACATAATTTTATTGACAGATTTCAAATCCATGGTGTCAAAATAAAATAAGTGACATGTCACATAATTCAACATTTTCTGCATGTATTCAGTGTGAAAAATGCATTGTAAACCAGGGCATGGTTTAGCTCCATAAAGGGGGCTATTCCATGTCCTAAAATGCTGAAAAATCAGCATAAAAAAGTAAAAGACAGGGCAGGAATCTGAGGATATGCCTTGTATTTCTGCCACGTTTTACACAACATATTTTTCCAATGTAAGAATACCCTGACAGTATTGTATATTTTTCATGTCTCGTGTGGCCTGTAACTCAAGTCCTCTATACCCTATGTGAAATAGTTTCCTATACCACACAAGCCTCGGGGTGATTACAAGGGGCAGGGCTCATGAATAAATTATACCCCTAAAGTACAATACCCAGGAGTGAAACAGTAGAACTGACTTTCTGTGGTTATCTTCAATGTGATAAAGTCCTATAACTATTGTATGCCAGCACCTGGTTACTATAACTGGAAAGATTATACGAAAGTGAAGATGATTGGAGATCAATTAATTAAAAAAGCACTGAAAATTATATTTCGTAAGACATTAAAATGTGTCACTGTCCTTCTGATGTATGGACGGTGGAGTTAGTTTCCAGTACAAAAAACAGAGTTTCCCATTACATTTAATTTCATTCATAGCTTTGGCTAAAAAAAACTGCATAAAAAATAGTAGTGGGTTTTTTTCCAAAAATTGTTGAATGTGAAATTAGGCTCTGTTCACACTGCATCTCATAGTCAGGCAGCTATATTGTAGGGTAGTCCCCAATGTACAGGGTTTTGCACTCGCTTTGGTACCCAAAACAACAGGAATACATTTTAAACAGTTTATATACGAGATTTGAACTGCACTTACCTTACACTATGTTCATAAAAATTATGTCAACATATGTTTTTAACCTGCATCATTTGCATTAAAGCATGCTTGAAGCAGTGGGAATGTAGTGCAGAAGGAAGAGATGGAGCAGTGGGGAGGTAGTCCAGAAGAGATGCTGGTGGGGGTAGTGCACAAGGAAGAGATGGAGCTGTGGGGAGGTAGTCCAGCAGGGGGTAGTGCAGAAAGAAGAAATGGAGCTGTGGGGAGGTAGTCCAGAAGGGATGGTGGTGAGGGTGGTGCAGAAGGAAGAGATGGAGCTGTGGAGAGGTAGTCCAGAAAGAAGGGATGGAGCTGTGGGGAGGTAGTCCAGAAGGGGGTTGTTCAGAAGGAAGAGATGGAGCAGTGGGGAGGTAGTCCAGAAGAGATGGTGGTGCGGGTAGTGCAGAAGGAAAAGATAGAGCTGTGGGGAGTTAGTCGAGAAGGGGATAGTTCAGAAGAAAGAGATGGAGTTGTGGGGAGGTAGTCCTGAAGGGTGTAGTGCAGAAGGAAGAGAAGGAGCAGTACGGATGTAGTCCAGAAGAGATGGTGGTGGGGTAAAGGAGAAGGAAGAATGGAGCTGTGGGGAGGTAGTCCAGAAGTGGGTAGTTCAGGAGGAAGAGATGGAGCAGTGGGGAGGTAGTCCAGAAGGGTGTAGTATAGAAGAAAGAGATGGAGCAGTGGGGAGGTGGTCCAGAAGGGATGATGGTGGGGGTTGTGCAGAAGGAAGAGATTGAGCTGTGGGGAGGTAGTCCAGAAAGGGGTAGTACAAATGGAAGAGATGGAGCTGTGAGTGGAGGTAATGCAGAATGAAGAGATGGTGCTGTGAGTGGGGGTAATGCAGAATGAAGAGATGGTGCTGTGAGTGGGGGTAATACTGTATGAAAAGATAGTGTGGAAAGGGGAACAAAAAGACATCTGCACAGAGTGCCACCTAGCATATCACCAGCTCTGGGTTAGCAAATGCTTTTCCTAAATCCAGAAGGGGGTAGTGCAGAAGGAAAAGATGAAGCAGTGGAGAGGTAGTCCAGAAGGGATGGTGGTGGGAGTAGTGCAAAAGGAAGAGATGGAGCTGTGGGGAGGTAGTCTAGAAGGAAGAGATGGAGCTGTGGGGATGTAGTCAAAAAGGAAGAGATGGAGTTGTAGGGAGGTAGTCCAGAAGTGGGTAGTGCAGAAGGAAGAGATGAAGCAGTGGGGAGGTAGTCCAGAAGGGATGGTGGTATGAGTAGTATAGAAGAAAGAGATGGAGCTGTGGGGAGGTAGTCCAGAAAGAATGATGGTGGGAGTAGTGCAGAAAGGGGTAGTGCAGAAGGAAGAAATGGAGCTGTGGGGAGATAGTCCAGAAGGGAAAAGTGCAGATGGAAGAGATGGAGCAGTGGGGAGGTAGTCCAGAAGGAGATAGTTCAGAAGAAAGAGATGGAGCTGTGGGGAGGTATTCCGGAAGGGGCTAGTGCAGGAAGAGATGAAGCAGTGCGGATGAAGTCCAGAAGAGATTATGGTGGGGGTAGAAGAGAAGAAAGAAATGGAGCTGTGGGGAGGTAGTCCAGAAGGGGGTTGTTCAGAAGGAAGAGATGAGACGGAGCAGTGGGGAGATAGTCCAGAAGTGGGTAGTGCAGATGTAGGAAATGGAGCAGTGGGGAGGTAGTCCAGAAGGGGGTAGTGCAGAAGGAGGAGATGGAGCAGTGGGGAGGTAGTTCAGAAGGGGGTAGTGCAGAAGGAGGAGATGGAGCATTGGGGAGGTAGTCTAGAAGGTATGGTGGTGGGGTAGTGCAGAAGGAAAAGATGGAGCTGTTGGGAGGTAGTCCAGAAGGTATGGTGGTGGGGGTAGTGCAGAAGGAAGAGATGGAGCTGTGGGGAGGTAGTCCAGAAGTGGGTAGTGCAGAAGTGAGAGATGGAGCAATGGGGAGGTAGTCCAGAAGGGATGATGGTGGGGGTGGTGCAGAAGGAAGAGATGGAGCTGTGGGGAGATAGTCCAAAAGGGAGTAGTACAAAAGAAAGAGATGGAGTTGTGAGTGGAGGTAATGCAGAATGAACAGATGGTGCTGTGAGTGGAAGTAATACAGAATGTAGATATAGTGTGGAAAGGGGAACAGTTTGCTAAAAGAGAGGAAGAAAAGTGTTGTTGGGAGCAACAAAAAGACATATGTACAGAGTGCTATCTAGCATATCACCAGCTCTGGGTTAGCACATGCTTTTCGGACTTCACTTCTTTTAAATAAGGCACAGAGAGTCTGGCCTGCTAATCAGTATTATTACAGTGCAGATGCTGATGAGTACTGCCATGCTGAATGGCATCTGCATGCAGTATAACAGTGAACATACTGTATATAGCAGCACTGCCTCTGCCTAGCAGCAATAGAAGTGGCACCTGCCATAAGTAATGAGAAGACCTTAAGCCAGGGGTGTCAAACTCGTTTTCACCGGGGGCCGCATCAGCCTCACGGCGAACCTTAAAGGGCCTTAAAGGGCCGACATAATTTTGGAACTACTTGTAGGTAGATAAGTGGCTATAAACCCCTGTGGAGACAGTTTATTGCCCATGTAGGTAGATAGGTATTTTTGCCCCTGTTATCCAGGTAGTATATGCCCTCTGCACCCAAAGGTAATTATAGCCCATATAAAAAGGGGAGATGCCCCACATAAAGGGGGGCCCCCTTTAGCTGAGGGAGATGCCCCACATAGCCCCCCTGTAGCCAGGGAGATGCCCCACATGGGCCCCCCTGTAGCCAGGGAGTCCCCACATAGCTCCCTGTAGCCAGGGAGATGCCCCACATAGTCCTCTGTAGACTGATAGATGCCCCATATAGCCCCCTGTAGCCCTGTAGATGCCCCATATAGTCCTCCAGAAGCCAGGCAGATGCCCCACATAGCCCCTCTGTAGTCAGGGAGATGCCCCACATAGCCCCCTGTAGGCAGGGAGATGCCCCACATAGTCCTCTATAGACTGATAGATGCCCCATATAGCCCCCAGTAGCCCAGTAGATGCCCCATATAGTCGTCCAGTAGCCAGGCAGATGTTCCACATAGTCCCCCTGTAGCCAGGGAGATGCACCACATAGTCCCCTGTAAGCCCATGGATAAGATGCCCCTTTATAGCCCCCTGTAGCCCTGTAGTTTGCCCCATATAGTCCTCAGTAGCCAGCAGATCCCCCATAGTCCCCAGTAGCCAGGCAGATGCCCCCTTTGTCCCCCAGTAGCCAGGCAGATGCCCCCATAGCCCCCTGTACCCCTGTAGATGCCCATATGTCCCCCCAGTAGCAGGCAGATGCCCATTACCCCCCCAAAGTAGCAAGGCAGATGCCACATATAGTCCCCCAGTACCCAAGGCAGATGTAACCTATAAGTCCCCCGGTAGCCATGTAGATGCCCATATAGCCCCCCAGTAGCCAGGCAGATGCCCCATAGGCCCACAGTAGCCAGGCAGATGGCCCCCCATAGTCCCCCAGTAGCCAGGCAGATGCCCCCATAGTCCCCCAAGTAGCCAGGCAGATGCCCCATAGTCCCCAGTGCAGGAGATGCCCATAGTCCCCAGTAGCCAGGCAGATGCCCCCATAGTCTCAGTAGCCAGACAGATTGTTCACCATAGTCCTACCAGTAGCCGGGCAGATGCTCCCTTTAGTCACCAGTAGCCAGGCAGATGCCCCATACCCCCCCCTTAGCCAGGCATTTGCCCCCATAGTCCCCAGTTGCCAGTCAGATGCTCCATAGTCTCCAGTAGCCAGGCAGATGCGCCCATAGTCCCAGTAGCCAGTCAGATGCCCCCCATAGTCCCCCTGTAGCCAGGCAGATGCCCCCATAGTCCCCCAGTAGCCAGGCAGATGCCCCCATAGTCTCCAGTAGCCAGGCAGATGCCCCATAGCCCCCCCCCCAGTAGCCGGCAGATGCCCCATAGCCCCCTCAGTAGCCAGGCAGATGCCCCATAGTCCTCCAGTAGCCAGGCAGATATGCCATAGTCCCCAGTAGCCAGGCAGATGCCCCATAGCCCCAAATTTAGCCAGGCAGATGCACCCTTAATGATTATAAAATTAAAAAAAGCTACTTTACCTCGTGCCCGTGCAGGCGGTCCGGTCCGCTTCGGGAGCTGTGTACGGTGTAAGCGGCGTGACGTCACGCCGCTTACGCCCTCACGCAGCTCCCAGAGATCTTCTCGGCGGCAGAGGCTGCGGCGAGGAGACCCAGCTCACAGGGGCTGAGCAAAGCGGCGCGTCACGCCCCTGCGACGCGTATGTACAGCGCTCACCGAGCAAAAGTACATACAAAGGGAGAAGCTGGGAGGGAAACGATCCCTCCTGCCATCTCCCTGTACTCGCTGACTGACTCCGTGCGGCTGCTGTAAAACAGCCGTGCGGAGTCAGGGAGATCGCGGGCCGGAAAACACAAGGCCGCGGGCCGGATATGGCCCGCGGGCCTTGTGTTTGACACCTGAGCCTTAAGCTGTCAATTCTCCAGAATACCCCTTCTCCTGGTGCCTGTGACCCAGACTGCTTGTCTTAGTAAAGGATAGTGGTCAGGGCACATTGTGCCTGTATGACATTGGATTAATGTGTAGTTTCTACATGCTGTACGCAGTAAGTTTGTTTTAGGCTATTTTTATTAATCGGAAGCACCTGGAAAACTACAGGTGTACACAGTAAACATATCCATAGACATCACACAGAGGCCAAAAGAGTGTTCCTTTGCTCTCTGTTTGTAGGTATGTGTAGATGCTTGCCTTTCTCTTTACTGTATGGAGCAGCAGAGCAGACTGTGCTAGTATGTATTAAGAGTGACAAAAACAAAAAAGAATACAATTTTGGGGCAGATGAGCTGGCCTGGCTCTGGAGGGAAGCTGATTGATTAACAAAGTTTCCTATATTCACTTGTATTATTGTTTCCTCATCAGAATTTTACTGTGGCTAACTTGCGTCACTCAAACCAGAGCAGGATCCGTCGAGCATCCACTCAAAAGATTCTTTTTTTTACTGCACTACGGATTTGAAACACATGATGTGGAAAATCCGCGCTGTAGTTTGCTATGTGAACTACCATTCAGGTGAATGCCCGTCGGAATACAAAAGGATTTTTAACAAAGAATCCATGGATTCATTCTGTTGAATTCCTCGTTAAACCCAATTGTATGAATTTACCCTAATTATCCATCCTGTCACTTTTTATCTTTTTATGTATACTTAAGCTATATATGCCAAGCACAATATGAATATGGACTACGTTCTGTAATTCTCACGTCACAAGTCAGTAATACAGTATTAGGACTTTGACATCTTCCTTATCACTAAGGTCGATGTAATTCAACTGCAGCATATGTGTGCCAATCTTCACAGTGTGCTAGTACTTTCCTTTTTTGTAGATCCAAGTATAATCATTAATTCACTATCACTGCCAGTTTTGGAAATGGGTCAATGTTAATACCAATTTGGGAAAACTCTCTCCAACATCTGAGGAGCAAGTGGAGTAAGAAAATAAAACTGCAATGAAATTTATTTTAGACTTTTTTTCTCCACAAAAAATACACTTATTTCTGCACCTGTATTACGGCTACAATTCCCAACTCAACTGACCAGAACTAACAGCATCATACATTCCTATGGTTTATTATTATCCCTTGCTGAATTAAGGCCTGGACTACACAACATTACTTATTAGTTGTGGGGAAACCATGTGATTTTGTTCCTGATGAGAAGCACTGAAGTTAATCTGTACTTTTACCACAACTGAACTGTACCATTAGGGTCCGTCCACATGGCATGGATTTCAGACAGATTTTCAGACAGTTTTCGGATTTGAAAACTGTCTTAAAACCGACTGTCAACAATCCACATAAACTTTGATAGAAAATCCGCTCAGTAGTCTACACTGAACAGATTTTCAGCTGGACTGATTTTAACACCGACGGTGTTCCAAAAAACTTGCAACATGCACAATCTCCTGCCTGGTTTTCGGGCAGAAGATGTGCATTTTAATGGTTGAGGGAGACGGCGAATCTGCAAACCATGGACAGTACCGTCCCCCAGAACCATGCAAAAGATGAACCATGCTTAAGACAGAATCCGAAGAGTAATTTGTTTATGATCTACCCTTATACTGATGTGGATCCTAGCCTAATCCAAGTATTCAGTAATCCAGAAAATCTGATTTAGCACTTTCTTATAACGTACACTATTAATACAAATGTATATTACTATAGTATTATACTATCTATATGGATTTAGATCACTAGAGTATTATACTATTTATATGGATTTAGTTATATGGATTAATCTAATCACTATAGTATTATACTATTTATATGGATTTAGATTACTATAGTATTATACTATTTATATGGATTATTATATGGATTAATCTAATCACTATAGTATTATACTATTTATATGGATTTAGATTACTATAGTATTATACTATTTATATGGATTTATAGCACCACAGTATTATACTATTTATATGGATTTATAGCACCACAGTATTATACTATTTATATGGATTTAGATTACTATAGTATTTTACTATTTATATGGATTTAGATTACTATAGTATTATACTATTTATATGGATTTATAGCACCACAGTATTATACTATTTATATGGATTTATTACAAGTATTTTACTATTTTATATGGATTTAAGAACAGTATTTACTATTTATGATTTAGTATGCACACAGTATTATATATTTATATGGATTTTAGTTCCCCATGTATTATACTATTTATATGGATTTAGATTACTATAGTATTATACTATTTATATGGATTTATAGCACCACAGTATTATACTATTTATATGGATTTAGATTACTATAGTATTTTACTATTTATATGGATTTATAGCACCACAGTATTATACTATTTATATGGATTTATAGCACCACAGTATTATACTATTTATATGGATTTATATCACCAGAATATTATACTATTTATATGTATTCAGATTACTATAGTATTATACTATTTATATGGATTTATAGCACCAGAGTATTATACTATATATATTTAGATTACTATAGTATTATACTATTTGTATGGATTTATATCACCAGAGTATTATACTATTTATATGGATTTACAGTAGGTACGGAAAGTATTCAAACCGATTTAAATTTTTCACTCTTTGTTTCATTGCAGCCATTTGGTAGGATCCAAAAAGTTTTTGCTGATTAATGAACACTCTGCACCCCATCTTGAAAGAAAAAAAAACGAAAAAAGATAATTTTGTAAATTTTAAATTAAAAAAAGGGGAAAAACTGAACTATCACTGGTCATAAGTTTGCCCCTTTTGTCAGCTTTTGAGTAAAAAAACCCCATTTTGAGTTTTGACACCCAAGGTTTCTTGGGAATATGCAACAAGTTTTTCACACCTGGTTTTGGGGTCCTCTGCCATTTCCTTGCAGATCCCCCCCCTTTCCCCTGGGTTGAATGGTGAATGTTGGGGGACAGGTCTGGCTGGGCCAGCAGAATGGGCCTGCCAGACACGCTTTGTTTTTTGCTGTGTGCTTAGGGTAAAATGTCTTGTTGGAAGATAAACCCTTGGGCCCCAGTTGAGGTCTAGAGTGTCGGGAAGAGTTTTTCTAGGAATCTCTGTACTTGGCCGCATTCATTTTTCCCTTAATTAAAACCAGTCGTCCTGCCCCTGCAGCTGGAAAACCCCCCTAGATGATGTGCCACCCCCATGTTTTCACTGTTGGGATTTATTGGGCAGGTGATGGCAGTGCCTGGTTTTTCCAACATACCGTTAAAATTTAAAACACCCAAAATTTCAATCTTCGTCTCATCAGAACAGAGATCTTATTCCATAGTTGGGGAGCCCCTCATGTTTTTTTTTGCAAATGTATGGGGCTTTCATAGTTTGTACTGAGGAGAGGTTTCCGTGGGCCCCACACCTCCAAAAACCCCCGTGGTGGGGGGGCTGCAGTGTAGTTGATTTGTGGAACTTTCCCCCTTTCCCCCAGCATCTCTGGAGTCAGCCCAGTATCTTGGGGTTTTCTTTACCTCTTCACAAAGGATCTTTGCCACGATTGTTAGTTGGTTGGAGGGCCCAGGTCGGGGAAAGAGTTGGGTACCCCAAACTTCTTCCATTTTAGGATTATGGAGGCCCTGTGTTTTTGGAAATTGAGTGTGCAAATTATTTTGTAACTTGGCCGATCTATGCCTTCCCCAAAAACTGTCTCTGAGCTCCTTGGGATTTTTCCTTAGACCTATGATTTATGTGCTCTGACATCACTGTGAGCTTGTTGTCTTTGTGACAGGTGGTGCCTTTCCAAATCAAGCCCAATCGTTTAATTAAAACAGCTGGACTCCAAAAAAGGAGTAAAAACCATTTTAAAGGAGGATCAGAAGGAAAGGGGACAGCATGTGAGTTAATAGAGTGTCACGCAAAGGGTCTGAATATTACAACCCCCGTGTTTTTTTAGTTTTTCTTGTTTTAAAAAATTTGCAAAAATTTCTACATTTCTTCTTTTTTTTTTCAAAAAGGGGGGGGGGAGTGTACATAATGAGAAACAAATGAAAAAATTTTTTTTTATTTTTTCCCAAAAGGTGAAAAAGAAGAAAGGGGTGAAAAAAGTAAGGGGTTGAAAACTTCCTGTACCCCCTGTAGATTACTATGTATTATAATATTATATGGATTTAGATTTCTTTGTATCTTTCTATTTATGCAGTTTTTTATACACTAAGGCTGGTTACCGCCAGTTTTCATCGGATTCGTATTTTTAAAAACCCCGGTACCCTGTGCTGCATAGACAACAATAAAAAATCCATTCTGTAGTCTACACAAAGGACCCCCTTTTTACCCCTTATTTTTAAAAATCCCCAGATTATGCAATGGTTGCTGCCAGATTCCTATACATTCAATTGTACGGGCCAACGGCAAATCCGAAAACCGACCATGGCTTTTGCACAAAATCATGTCAAAAACCGCGATCCTGCCACGGTCCAGCAATGTCAAAATGTCGTTGAGTATTGGATGGAATTTTGACATTTGCTGTGTAGATTTGCCTTATGTTTTATTTTGGGTATAACCCAGAGCTTATAGTATTTATATGGATATATAACACCAGAATATTATACTATTTATACAGCTGTATATCACTATAATATTATACTATTTGTACAGATGTATTGTAGTATTTTACCATTTATTTTGATTTATATCACCACAGTATTGTACTATTCATACAGATGTATGGTGGCATTATACTATTTATATAGATTTAAATCACCAAAGTATTACGGTATGTTCACCTGGCTGAACTTTCAGTGTCCAAACCAGTGTCAAAACCTCCTCTGAAATGCGCCTCAATGTAGCACTTTTTAGACAAGGTTTTGACGAGGATTTGATCAGGTTTTTTCTTTGTGGTTTCAGATGAGGTTTAGATCAGGTTTTCAAAAAGGTTTTTCAACATTGTTTTCTTTCTGAAATACCCATACAAAATAATAGTCAGGGCAAATAATAGTCCAGTGTTAAAGAAGACTCAAGAATTGACAAAACACTTCATTTTCAGTGCCCAAAGCAGTGTCCAAAGAAGCGCGGAAAAAGCTCTTTGTGTGTGAACTCCAACACTGTTTTACATAGGAATCAATGAAAAAGAAACTGGGAGAGTTTTGGAGACTTTTATGACGCTGTTTTGTGCAAGGAAATACTCTGAAGACAGTGTCAATATCAGCCGTGTGAACTTACCCTTATACGATTGCTACAGATGTACAGTATATCACTATAATATTATACTATTTATATATATATATATATATATATATATATATATATATATATATATATATCACTATATTACTATTTACATGCATTTATGTAATCCTAGTATGACACTATTGTATGGCAGCATCTAAAAGCTTTCTACGTAGCAGTTATATTACGTTTCATGTAACTAGATGATGACATACTCCCATAATAATAGGACATGGGTAACCCTGCAAAGTGTTCCTGCTCAGCTCGTAAGCGTGCATTTACTTTTGTGACTGTTAGTGATCTTTGTAATATGCGTGGTTTTTATGTTCATTCCTATATGCATGCTGGATGTTCTACTCGATCTAACCTGTAATTAGGGCTGTGGAGTCAGCAAGCCAAAGCCCCGACTCCGACTCCTCAATTTCCCAAACCTCCAACTCCCGACTCCTGACTCCCTCATACACGGCGCATGTTTAAATGATGACTTTACTGTAGTAAAATGGTCCCATCAGGCTGTTTATCACCTTATGATACAATAATCAAGCTATTTAGGTAGAACAGACACTGACAAGCAAAAGGGTAACAATGTTTTGATCTTTTGAACACTTGTGGGGAGAGTTGAAGAAAAATCTGTATTTGTATCCAAGTCCAATCTGCACCAACATTGGGAATGTGTAGAAGAGACCTGGGATCAGATTTTGGTCAAGATGTGCTTGAATCTGATCCAGAGCCCAGAAGGATTCAGGCAGTATTGAAAACCAAAGATGGATTTCCCAAATACTAACAAAATAATAAAAATTAACACTTTGATTTATAGGAGCAAAACTGTAACTAAGCAGATGCTAAATACTTGCAAGTAAAATTTATATATAAGATCGGTAAGATGACTGTATATAAAATTACAGTAGCCTCATGTACAAAGCTGTAGTGGAGGGTGAGATATGGAGTCTGAAAGTCACAAGTTCAAAACATTGTTACCCTTTTGCTTGTCAGTGTAAAATATATGTATTGGATATGACTTTAGGAAACAAAAAAATTGTAAATATGCAAAACACTGCAGGAACATTTGTGAAGTCTCTGAATTTGTTCTGAGAAATAGTATTGCTCCATCAGATCCTGCATACATGACCTCACATCTGATCTCATTATTTCCAGGATAGAGAACGGCCTCTAACTTGGGTTGGGGGGCAACATCTCTAACAATGTCGGGGTATAAAGGAATTGCCTCAGCCACAGTCAGTTTTGATGAATGGTTGAACTCTTCTACTTCTTTGAAAACAGGTGAAAAATTTTGCTGAAATCTGTTTGCCATGGGAGCAGAATCTTTGTCCCTGGGGCAGCGCTTTGCCTGCTCCATGTCATCAATTACACTCCTCATGTGATGAGGCTGAAGATATGGAAGCAGTAGCACTGGCCGGACCCAATTCCTCTTGTTCTTTGCACTGCATCGAACTAACTGGACCAACTTATTATATATTTTGGGAGTTGGAGTCGGTCCCTTTTATGACGACTCTGACTCCACAGCCCTGCCTGTAATACCTATGTCATATGGCCTGTTAAATGGTTCTCTTTTGTTTCTCATGTTCTTCATGTCTGTTATTTATCATTTTATCAATAAAGATTTACTTTTTTGCTGGAAAAAAAAAATAATAGGACACGGGTTTTTGGATGCAATACATATGGATTCTGAACCAAAACTGGAGTGGCGCTCTGCTGTGTGAACAAGGACATATCATCCCAGACACAAACATCCAAGATATTTGATGCAAATCATTATATCCCTAGGGAAACTTGGAAGCAAGGTTGATACTATCCAATGGCTCCATCCACATAAGACAGGCGTCCTCAAACTGCGGCCCTCTAGCTGTTGGGAAACTACAACTCCCATCATGCATTTATTTAATCTATAACAGTAGGCATGATGGGAGTTGTAGTTTCCCAACAGCTGGAGGGCCGCAGTTTGAGGATGCTTGACATAAGACATATGGTTAAGCAGCGCATGGGCTTCATCGTAGGTTTTGTTAGTCTCTGGGCTATACAAATAAAGCAGGATTAAAGCAGCGTAAGGTTATGGCAGACAATAGGGTAAGTGCCAGACAAGGAGAGGCCCCCACTAATGTGCACACATGAGAGCACAGGCCAAAGTACTACAGCTGCGTGTATATCACCCCCAACACTGACATCCGGGTAACAGCATCATACACCTCGTAACACATAATTGATAACATCTCTCCCACAGTAACCAAGCAACATCCACTTCCGGCGTGTTGAAGCCACTTCCGGTGAAGTGTAGGCGTGCCTTCTGACGTCACTTTCTAGCTCCTCCTCCGCTCGGTACCGCATGAACATGGCTGGCGGCGCTTGGAGGTCACTGGTAAGTGCTGGTGCAGGTGAGAGGCAGCGGGGTTGGGCATGGGCCTGGCATACGGCCGGTCTGGGGTAGGTTTGCCTCGTGAGGGTGGGTCCTGGCTTGGTGGACGGACTTGGGGGCGGCTGGAGAAGGATGTGCACGGCTGACGTCGGGTATCTGATGACAAGGTTATTGGGGTTATGCAGGAGATGAGCGGTGAGTGGTGGCGGCACACTGAGGGCTGGCACTGCTGCCGTCCTGACCCGTGCCAGGCACGCTGCCAGCCTGTGTGTGTCTCAGAGGAGCGTTACATGTGCTTCACTGCTATTGGGCAATCCCAGCTTTCCTGTACCAGTGCCAGTAACCAGGTGCGCTTGGCTCTGATGCCTGTCATGCCAGGCAGTGCTGTTCCCAATGACATCCAGCCTTCAGTGACAGCGCTCAGAGATGCTGGAGCACTGGTGCCCCCTAGAGGTGATGTATAGGGACCAGTAATGGTGCTTCCTGCCTGATCTCTGCAATGGTCCCTCAACATATAATATTAATTGCTGCTGGGAAGACCGTTGTATGTGGAAACCAAAGCTCTATAGAAAACTGGTAATAGACTCCAAAGACCAAATATTGAAAATTGATCAAGACCCCACAAATCAATAGGTCTGTATGTTAGAGCCTCCTTCAAATCCCCTTCATGTATAATGGACCATCAACTATAGTTAATATTCAGGTGTTTCATTTAATCCAGTGTTCTAATCTTGATACACTTGGCAACATTTAGCAGCTGTGTAGTGTACTCAGGATATAGGTGGCTCTGGAGTCCATTCAAGCAATACGCTCATCAATGTCCAGTCCGGATAGACGGGAGTAGCTGGTAACCCTTTGTCTCTTTGAATGTACTCTGCCCAGTTACCAGCTACTTCCGTTTATCCGGACTGGACATTGATGAGCGTATTGCTTGAATGGACTGCAGAGCCACCTGTATCCTGAGTACACTACACAGTTGCTAATGTTGCCAAATGTATCAAGACTAGAATACGGATTACATGAAATGCTTGAATATGAACTATTTTACATGAAAGGTGTTGGTTCTGACGGCCCAAAATGTCACCAACATAATAGAAAATGAAGAGTAAAGAAGATAAAGCAGATAACTGATCCTGATAAAGCAAGTGCTTACATATAACATTAGAAAGAGCTTCTGGATGCTGGAAATCAGTTTCTTTGTTGAGAACAGGAACTCTTTTGGGTTCATGGACTTTATACACAATGTACCAGAACAAAGGAGCCGCTCATTCTGGCACATGTCGAGAGCAGTACAGTGCGGTACCGCACTGTACTGTAGAGAGGTGCTACTAGACCATCTATCACTGCATGCACCTTACTAATACATGTAAGAGCATTACAGGACATGAAGTACCGCACTGTACTGAAGAGAGGCGCTACTAGACCATCTATCACTGCATGCACTTTACTAATACATGTAAGAGTATTACAGGATATGTAGTTCAGCACTGTACTGTTGATAGGTGCTAATAGACCTTCTATCTCTGCATGAACTTCACTAATACTTGTAAGAACAGTACAGGACATGTAGTACCGCACTGTACTGTAGAGAGGCTACTAGACCACCAATCACTGCATGTACCTCACTAATATATGTAAGAGCAGTACAGGACATGTAGTACCACACTGTACTGTAGAGAAGCTACTAGACCGCCAATCACTGCATGCAGCTCACTATTATATGTAAGAGCAGTACAGGACATGTAGTACAGCACTATACTGTAGAGAGGCTACTAGACCGCCAATCACTGCATGTACCTCATTAATACATGTAAGACCAGTACAGGACATGCACTGTACTGTAGAGAGATGCAACTAGATCGTGAATCACTGTATGCACTTCACTAATACATGTAAGAGCAGTACAGGACATGTAGTACCACACTGTACTGTAGAGAGGCGCTACTAGACCACCAATCACTGCATGCACCTCACGAATACAGAGGTTTTACAAGTAAAATGTTCATCAATCACATGAGCCGTGGATCAGCAGTGTTTGGGACATTGTATGTTGTGTGGTTTCAAGATGCAATGTCCCAGGAAAGACCTTTGTGCGGTGATAATCCATTGTAACTTGAGGGATCACTGTATATGATGTCACACCCAGGCGGAGCTGCATAGATGTGACTCCCTGGTACACACTGTTGTACTGTCATCAGAACTGCTTCTAGGGTAGAATCTCATACATACACATTACATGTGGAGTAAAAGCTCCTTCATGTATCAAAACTGTAACTGTCTTTGTTGCCCATAGCGACCAAAGCTCCGCTTCAATTTTCCAGAGCAGTATGAGATGAAAGCTGATTTCTGGTTGCTATGGGCAACAAAGACATTCTTACTGTCACGGTGCAGCCACACGGCAATGTAAAAATACCGGTAGGGTTCTGTCTTAAGAATCTGTACAGTATTTTGACATCTTTCATGGTATTGGGAGATGGTTCTGTCCACGGTTTGCAGATCTGCCGTCCCCCTCGAGCATTGAAGACTGGACGGAAGATTGAACATGTTCCAAGTATTTCAGAATGCCAGGGGTGCAAAAAGCCGTCCGGCTGAAAATCCACTCTGTGTAGACTACTGAACGGATTTTCCATTAAAGTCTATGTGGATGGTGGACAGGCGGTTTTCAAATCTGATCAAAGAACTTGCCGTGTGAACAGATCCTTAAGCAGTTTTGATGAATGAGGCCCAATTTTTTTTCTGTCTGAGTTCTCTGTAATGTGACTGAAAAATGGTGTATAAGTCTCCACACTCCTATATAGTGCTTCTCCCTAATGAGGAACGTTGCCCCTTTTGAGCTACCCATAGAGCCTTTCACCTATCCAACTAGTATTCTACTCTGTACTGATAAGGGGCAAACACCCAACACGGCTGTATGCAGATAAATTTATGGTTGGCATTAATCCCACTCACTACAAGGCTCAGTGAGTTGGATGTGTATTAACTCCTTAACGACCGCCTGCCGACTTTTGACGTCGGCTGCTGCAGGCAGATCGTCTGCAGCGACGTCTTTTGGCTGTGTAATAAGTCAGTGACCAGGACAGACTGTGTGCTGTCCTGATCACTGCCTGTGTCAGTCTGACACAGATTATAATGTATTAACATATATGAATATGCTAATACATTACGAAGTGTAAAAAAAAAAAAAATGTAAAACAGTTCTCCCTTCAAGGAATTTTTTTTAAAAAAGTAAAAAAAACAGTGTAAAAAATATAAATAATAATAAAATAAATATAAATATTTTATAAAAAATAATTGCGCATATATTACACACACACAAAAAACCTACACATGTTAGGTATCCACACAACCGTAATAACCTGTAAATTAATCTAACAAATTATTAAGTGTGAAATGTGAATGATGTTTAAACATTTTTTAAAAAAAACCAAAAACATAAATAAAAAAAATTCTGTAACTTAAACTATTCCCCCATAAAGTACAACTTGTCTGGAATAAAACGAGGCCTCATACAACTGCGTCATTGAAAAAATAAAAAAGTTACAACTGTTGAAACGCAAGGAGGCAAAAACTAAAAAAATGTTCTGGTCATTAACTACTTTTCAAGTGTTCAGCTTAAGGGGTTAAGGAAGGCTGCATCCAGTAGGTGGTGCTGCTGCTGCAAAGTCTTAGCTCATTTCCCATAAGACTTTGAATATATTTCCATTTCAGAGGAGGGCCTTGTGGTGTATGTCTCCACACACCTACTTGGTGTCAATCCCTAATGAGCAATGTTACCTCTTTTGAGAATGTCCCTCTGTATGACAGCAGAGATGTAAGGAGGAGCTGTAACAAGCTCATGCACCTCTATGGAAGCCACAACTGTCACTTTGTACTAAACAGAACCTTAATACAGCTGTGTCTCCAAGATGCTGGATTCGTACAGTATATTTTTCCTACATAAAATACCCTAAATTGCAAGGGACAAGCTTCAGTCACACTTTTTCTGCTGAATATGTGTGGGGAAAAAGTGACAGGTACATGTTGTTTTTTTTTTCTTTTTGTGCACCATGGATTGGACATTGAAACTAATTGGATGCTTCAGAGGTGTTTTTTTAATGCATATTTTGGTGCATAAAACACATATACATAAAAGCCATAGAGTGCTTGTCCATTTTATAGCTAGTGTAAATCTATGTGATAATTAGGCTGTACCAGCTTCTTGTGGTGATGCTCTTGGATTTCTGCCATTGATTTATAACTTTGCGGTGACAGTTTTCACTGCTGATTTGGCCAGTTTAATCCTTGTCATGGGTGTCTAGCGTGGAATCTGAGCAAAATCTGTGTCAAAGTATTTAATTATCAATTTTTATTTGAAATCTGCGCCGAAATTATCCAGGCCCTGGTTCACAGCCAGATTTCATAAGTTTTTTGACGCAGGATCTGACAAGCAATCTGCGTTGAATTTTGAGATAAAGCCGTGTGAACATAGCCTCATGGATGTTCTACCACAATGACTGGAACATCTGAAACCATTAGAATCCTTTCCGTGCTTCTCTTCTATGCCAATTATCTTTCTGATTTTTAGTTTGTCTCCCCCGTTGCTTTCCATTATTACCTAAATAGTCACATATGTATATCACAGCTTAGGCTAAGTTCACACGGCTAATTGCAGGGCCCCGCAATTATGACGGGTGTTCGGGAGCTCGCGACAGTCGGCGCGTACTTCCGCGATGCGGGGGGGAAAGGCGGCGTCAGCTCGCCGGCACCATAGACTGTCATTACTCGCGGCACGTAAGCGCCGTGAATAAATGACATGTCCCTTATCTCCCCCCGCATGCATTGTGCGCCCGGGGAGAAGAGGCATAATCCATAGTTCTCTGAGAACTATGGATTACCGTAATGACTGGGGCGCAATTTCGCTCGTACCCTGTTTCCGCGAAAATAAGACAGTGTCTTATATTAATTTTTGCTCCTAAAGACGAGCGAAGACTTCTTTTTAGGGGATGTTTTTTTTTTTTTTTCTATGAACAATAATTCGCATTTATTGTTGAACAAAACATCAACATGTATAAATATACTGTGGTGATTTCATCACAAACATTAGCATAAGCAGCCAAACTCTGAACTGCATAAATTTTTTTTCGGGGAAACAGGGTATTAGAGTGCAGTACGCGGCAAAATGCGCCCCAATTTAAGCCGCGTGGACATAGCCTTATAGTTGATGAAATCCTGCAGCTGATATTCGTTGCCATTGGAATGGAGTACAGATACTCCAATTGGACAGAGGCCAAATCACTGTCCTAGTATGTTAGCTTCGTATGCATTCATTTATTGTATCCAATGTGTCCATACATTATCCTCTGTAGATATGAGTGTAAAGCAAGCATTAGCCTGCAGCCGCACTTTCTGGATCTTGGACCACGTACTAATTGCTAAGTCTATATGATGCCTTCAGATATTGATCTAAGGGAATTTTACTCCGCATTTTGGAATACATTTTTAAACAAGAATTTTATTTATAGTATGACCTTACAAGATACATGCAGTAATCAAGTATTGCAAAAAACATACAACAAATGAAGTCCTCTGGTTTCTCCAGGAATATGGTGTTATAAACCGTAGAGAGTTTGCACTGCCCTAACTTGTTAAAGTTACATTTGGTAGGATAATTATTCAATTGACCTTTCAAATAATTTTCAGTGACCTCAGATTTTTTATTTTTTTTCTCTTGACACTGTTTATTTCTACAGATCAGTCGTTTGGCGGGAGCCATCAATACTCCCCAGAATGGAGCCAGGGCATTCTCTAATCATGTGAGTATACATATGGTATTCTGCAACGTTACCTGCAGCACTATGTTAAAGTTTAGCACTATGTAAAAGTAAGAATACTTTTAAAAAAAAAAAAAATTGTTAATATTCTATTTTTTATCCATGAACAAAATGCAAAGCGAAGGAACAAACAGAAATCAAAATTTAATAAAAAATTTTTTGTGTATCCACACTTTGCCTTTTAAAGTAGCATCAGTTCTTCTACGTACACTTGTACATGGTTTTTGAAGGAACTTGTCAGTGAGGTTGTTCCAAACATCTTGGAAAACTAATCACTGATCTCTGGATGTAGCTGTTCAAACCCTTCTGTCTCTCATACTATCACAAACAGACTCGGTGAAGTTGAGATCAAGGCTCTGTGGGGGCCATATATGCACTTTTAGGACTCCAGAAGCAAAGGGATGTATTTTTTGCACATATAACAAGTGAAAGAGGTGGCGTGGTGACCCTTTCACAATGTTATCTGCACCTGTCATATAATATTGTTATGTAAGCTATGTCAGGTGCCCACAAACCGATTTGAAAACGGTCTGTAAACCGACTGTCAACCTTTTACATTGATTTAAGTAGAAAATCCATAGAACATGTTTATTCTTCTGCCCGGTTTTCGGATGGCTTGAATCCACAAACCGCAGATTAAATCAGTCTCTCAAATCCATCGGATTTATTTTCTTTGCTGTGTGAACACACCCTTACCATACAGAAGGGTAGTGTGTAGATGGATAGGACGTAGTGTTAGGCTATGTTCACACGGCTTATTTGCGGGGCGTAATTACGCCCCGCAATTACGCTGTGTGGGCGGGAGCGGGGGGGCAGCACCTCGCCGGCCCATAGACTATCATTACTAGCGGCGCGTATACGCCGCTAGTAAATGACCTGTCACTTTTCTCCCCCCGCGGCATATTCGCCGAGCAGGGAGAGGAGACGTAATCCATAGTTCTCTATGACAACTGTGGATTAGCATAATGACTGGGACGTATTCCAGCCGTAATTAGCGCAGTACAGCGTGTAATTACGGACTGAAATACGTCCAATTTTAAGCCTTGTGAACATTGCCTTAGTATTATGGTAAAACCTGGAGACCGGTATTTACAGTTTACCATTTTAGACAGTTTGTTTAGTATGTGGTTTATGACTGTGAAGCTAATCCCTTCATGTACCCAGCAGCTGCTGGATCATATTCCCTAGTGCGTATCTTCTTCACAGGTGCAGACTGTCACGCTCATACCAGGCGATGGGATAGGACCTGAAATTTCATCTGCGGTAATGAAGATTTTCGAGGCAGCCACAGTGAGTGTGATGAGTAACCAAACACTTTTCAGATGCTGCAAGCAATTGTGAACAGTAAAAATGTGTGTGTTCTTGTCCCCCCTTTTTATTCGCTTCATCACTGTTGTGACTATTGAACTGAGAACTTCAATCTTCATTAAAAATAATGCGATTGTTGTCGGTTGTATTTCAATATATGGGATCACCATAAAAATGTATAGAAAAGAAGCAGAGAGCATACACATTAAAGCAAAGCTAGTTGGTTTAGAACCCAGCATGCCAACAGCCACATCTGTTCCCTGGAGCCTTGTGGACATTGAGAATTGGAATATCAAGGTTGTTCAAGACTATAGAGATATACATTTTCATGTTTTGAATGGAGTTGGACTTTATTTCAAAGATTTTTTTCCATTTGGGACATGTCATTTTAAAGTTTGCATGGAGAATTTGCTTCTTTTAGTGGATCTGGCTGCTCTAGCCACCACTGATCAAGTGATATTGCCAGGGAAAACTACACTCACCGGCCACTTTATTAGGTACACCATGCTAGTAACGGGTTGGACCCCCTTTTGCCTTCAGAACTGCCTCAATTCTTCGTGGCATAGATTCCACAAGGTGTTGCAACGATGCTCAATTGGTACCAAGGGCCCAAAGGGAGTGCCAAGAAAATATTCCCCACACCACGACACCACAGCACCAGCCTGAACCGTTGATACAAGGCGGGATGGAACCATGTTTTCATGTTGTTGACGCCAATTCTGACCCTCCCATCCAATGTCGCAGCAGAAATCGAAAACCATCAGACCCAGACAACGTTTTTTCCAATCTTCTACTGTCCAATTTCGATGAGCTTGGGCAAATTGGAGCCTCAGTTTCCTGTTCTTAGCTGAAAGGAGTGGCACCCGGTGTGGTCTTCTGCTGCTGTAGCCCATCTGCCTCAAAGTTCGCCGTACTGTGCGTTCAGAGATGCTCTTCTGCTACCTTGTTGTAACGGGTGGCTATTTGAGTCACTGTTGCCTTTCTATCACTCGAACCAGTCTGCCCATTCTCCTTTGCCCTCTGGCATCAAAAAGGGCATTTCCGCCCACAGGACTGCCGCTCACGGGAAATGTTTTTTCTTTTTCGGACCCATTCTCTGTAAACCCTAGAGATGGTTGTGCGTGAAAATCCCAGGAGATCAGCATTTTCTGAAATACTCAGACCAGCCCTTCTGGCACCAAAAACCCAAATGCCACGTTTAAAGCACTCAAATCACCTTTCTTCCCCCCTACTGATGCTCGTTTGAACTGCAGGAGATTGTCTTTACCATGTCTACATGCCTAAATGCACTGAGTTGCCGCCATGTGATTGGCTGATTAGAAATTAAGTGTTAACGAGCAGTTGGACAGGTGTACCTAATAAAGTGGCTGGTGAGTGTGTGTGACTACTTCTACCACATGAATAGGTACTAATGTAGTATTTGGTCGCATAAAATTAGTTTTTTAGTTCATAGAAGAAGGTCCTAAGCGTGGATCATTCTGACAACTATATGTTTTAAGAAAACTGAAATTGGTCTACATGTTATATTTTCTTTAAAATATGTGATTGTGTATATATGTACTATGTAAATATTATGTTTAGTAACCTGTATGTTTACAACGAAAACATAAATATTTTCTCATAATACATGCACATAGATGGTTTCTTCTTGCCAAAACTGAGCTGACGTGTTTGAAATGGTTGCATTCCAGTATTATCACACAAAAAAAATATACAGTTACATTATTGTGACCATCGGCTAATGTCCAGAGTAACTGCTGAGTTCAACACATACAGCAAGTAGACGAGCTGGAAGTGACTCAATAAGGTTCTGGTAGATATCTGAAGGCATGCTGACTGCAATGCATCCCACAGCTGCTGGAGGGTGTGCGGGGCGAAAATTCATAGAGCGAACATGCCGTTAAAGTCTGGGGAATGAGGGCAAGATTAGTAATTGGAAGTCTTAATTCTGCTCTTCTAGCCAGTGGTGGACATTTATAGCCATGTGACATGTCGCATTGTTTTTCTGTAAGATCCCGTCCACCCTAAGGCCGAGTTCACACGGCTTATTCATGGCGTAATTGCGGGACGAATTTCGCCTGCAATTACGCCGTGTGCTCGGCATAGACATTCATTATCCTCGGCGCGTGAATAATTGACATGTCACTTTTTCCCGCGCTCGCCGTATTTCGCGAGCAGGGAGAGGAGACGGAATCTACAGTTCTCTATGAGAACTGTGTATTACCGTAATGGCTGGGACGGATTTCAGCCTGTATTTAGCTCAGTACAGCGCGAATTACGGGCTGAAATCCGTCCCAAAATAAGCCATGTGAACATAGCCTAAGAGAGACGGTCAGCGGATATGGGTGCATGTGATCTGCAAGGATGGATTCATACCCAAATTAGATGAAAATATTTTCCACATGAATGAGTGGGCCCAAAGAATGTTATAAAAACATTCTCCAGAACATAATGCTACCACTACCAGCTTGTGTTCTTTCAGCAATGGTTGCCTAGTGTGTGTTCTCAATTGTTTCCCGCTTAACATGCCATCATCCATCTGTTCAATGAAGCAGAAAGCATGACTTCTCAGAAGAGACAATCCTTTGCCAAACAGCGCAGTTTTAATTCTGGTACTGCCTTGAAAATTAAAGCCTTTTCTACCAATGCAACTTCATTAGCAGAGGTGCCGTTACCCACCATCTGCTTTACAGCCCCATAGGCGTTAGTGTTTTCTGAATTGTTGTTTTAGACCCATGGCTGGTAGCTTGGTTTGTGGTGGCGGTGAGCTGCTCCATTGTAGCATGTCACTTTTCGCTTGCTTACCTCATAGCTGGTGATTACCTTTAATGATAGTGGCATTTGTCCAGTTTCACTGTACAGTACAGTAAAGTACAGTTTCACTGCAGCAGCACATAAACGGATCACAAACTACACAGTTTTCAGAAATACTGCCATATTTGTGCGGGCAGCTTATCTTACACCATATATACTTACCAAGATAGCTCACAGCACATGAATTCCTACATGAGCAATGCGCTGCCAATGTCAAAATTTAGTGGTCACAATAATTGTTCCTTGTTTTTCTATATTTGGAGAGATCTTTGCTTTAACTATTTACACCACTCAGCCATAACATTAAAAGGAATGTCATCAAAAAATGACTTGTTTAACTCACGGTTTTATGTTAAACACATTTTTTTAAGAATTTTTGTTATTTTTTTGGTAATTTTTCTTATCACTTTCAGTATTTTTTAAAAAAAATTCTTAAGTCCTGCAGTTTTCACTTTGGCCACTTGGCCTAATCATAGTCTGAGACTTCCTGTTCTGTGTAGAGAGATTTTCAGCAGTCTGCTCATTAACAGTAAAAGCAGGGGCAAACTGAAAGGAGACACCAATGTGTACAGATGATAAAGGATCCACCAGTCACAATAGGAGTCACAGTTCCCCCTTCTCCCTTTCCCTGAACACTGTATTCTTCCCAGGTCACAGAGCATGCCTAGAAACCTCTCCTAAAGAAGTCAATAGTACTGATCCAGTTCAGAGAATCATATGTACATGAAGCTGCTGTAAAGCATCTCTCTAAATGCTGTTAAAAGCAGCGCAGGCAAGAAAGCTTCCCCACAGTCATATAGAGACGACCAAATTGACAAATCTACAGTCAGAAAATAAGTGGCTAAGAAGAAAAGAATATGGATCAGGGTCTTGTTTTAATAAGTAAAAAAAATAGGCTCATCAATGTGCACGAGGAGTAAAGGCAAGCTTATCAAGTATACAATACAATAGGAGAACCATTGTAGCACAAATTGCTAAAAAAGTTAAAGCTGGTTATAATAGGTGTCAGAACACACAGCACATTGCATCTTGCTATGTATGGCACTTCGTAGCCACAGACTGGTCATAGTGTCCATGCTGACCCCTGTCTAATACCAAATGCCCACAGTGAGTTTCAGAGCATTAGAACTGGACCATGTAACAGGGGAAGAAGCTGGTGTATTTTAATCAGTCACTTTGGGGCAGATTTACCAATAGTATCTCTTAGAGCCACATGTATGAAAACTGTCTTGCTCTAAGACTTTATTTGTTGCCCATAGCAACCAATCAGAGTTCCCCTTACATTTCATCTAGTGCTTGGAAAGAATGAAACTGGCGCTCTGGTTGCTATGGGCAACAAAAAGTCTTACACCAAGACCGTTTTCATACATGTCCCCCTTAGTCTTAGAAGAGTGAAGAAATCAGGCGATACCTTTTTCAGGCTAACTGAGTATATTTGATGGTGAGCTTTCGAGAGAACTAGCTCCCTTCTTCAGACAAGTTGTTATACAAGAAATTGAAAATTCACAGACTTTTTATACACAAAAGACTTATTCTTAGTCTTATAATGTGCCCCTTAGTCTTATAATGTGCCACACTTAGGCCATGTTCACACGGCTTATTTGGACGAGGTTTTCGGAGCGTTTCCGCTCCCAAAACCTCGCCCACAACCTCGCCTGAAACGCGATTCTTCAGAAGAGGTTTTAGAGGCGTTTCTTGGTGAGGTTTTCGATGAGGTTTTCACCCATACAAATTAATAGCCAGGACAAAAACCGTGCCTAAAATGCGCTTCAAGAATTGGCATGATATTTCTTTTTCAGCGCTTCCGAAGAAGCATATAAAAACCTTGTCGTGTTTGAACTACAACGAGGTTTTACATAGTAATCAATTAAATGAACTGGGGGTGTTTTGGGGCCAGGAAACGCTCTGAAAACCTCATCCAAATAAGCCGTGTGAACAAGTCCTTATCATAGTGTTCTAAAATCTGGCGCGTTTTAGAACTGTCTTGTTTAACTTCACATCTTTTATAAGGTGGCATACGTAATGCCACTAACTGTGCCAAAATGAAGGTGAATTTTTTGGGGGCGCACAGTGATTCACTCTAAGTCACACGCCCCCTTTATTGAGGTCACACCATTGGATGTGACTGACTGAAACTACCCACCTGAATATTGTTGCAGACCAACGGCAGTATTTCCTAATGGCAGTGGCCTCTTTTTGCAGGATAATTTGCCCTGCCATACTGCAAACATTGTTCAGTTTTGTTTTTTTATAGGAACATAAAAAAAAGAGTTCAGGATATTGATGCGGTCTCCAAACTCCCCAGATATCAGTCTGATTGAGCATCTAAGAATTGTGGTAGAAAAGCAAATGTGGTCCACCTTACAACTTGCAAAACTTGAGGTATCTGATGCTGGTGTATTGGTGGCAGATACAACACCTTCAGATGTCTTGTGGGAGTCCATGCCTTAACAGTTTAGAACTTTTTGTCAGGGCAAGGTGGACCCTCACAACATTAGGCTGCGTTTAATGTTCTCTGATCATTGTATAGGTTTATAAATATTGTGTTGACGTTTGTTGAAATATTATATTGTTTATTACCATCACTAATGGGAATGTATTTGGTCAATGTCACTGATATCCTCTTAACCAAATTGCTATTATTCCAGGCACCGATCCAGTGGGAAGAGAGGAATGTTACTGCTATAAAGGGACCTGGTGGCAGGTGGATGATCCCTCCAGAAGCCAAAGAATCTATGGATAAGAATAAAATGGGGCTTAAAGGTAGCTTCCAATTTTAAAAAATGATTTATAAAGACAAGTTTATGCATTAAATGAAATGCAATGATTTGATGACTCTTACCGTGTGCTCATCAGGACCTTTGAAGACACCAATTGCAGCTGGACATCCATCCATGAACTTGTTACTTCGGAAAACATTTGACCTTTATGCTAATGTGCGCCCATGTGTCTCCATTGAGGGTTACAAAACTCCTTATACTGATGTAGACTTGGTTACCATACGGGAGAACACTGAAGGAGAATATAGTGGGATCGAGCATGTGGTGCGTGACACTGTATTGTAGTCTATGGTAAATTGTCATCTATAGCCTGGTGTAGAGTGGGAAACATTAGAACTAATACTCTGTACAGTAATATAGTTACTTCATTGTGTATCTCATATAATAGTTTTCTTCAGGGAGCTATACATAGTTATATTTATTTTTTCTGGAGTACTACAGTGTTCCTAGTATCCATCTGACCATTGAACAACTCTAATATTGCCTTTCTCTATCACTATCCTCTCTGACATCGTACTGGTAATTATATTGCCTAGTTTTGTGCGCATTTTTCAGCTCACCAGCATTAGTATAGGTAACTGCTTTAGAAGTAAGAGAGTCCATTACTTTGTATACCAGTATTTTATGATGCTTTCTTTTACATGTGATGTTGGTTTCTTCAAGATTGTAGATGGAGTAGTGCAGAGCATTAAGCTCATTACAGAACAAGCCAGCCACAGAATTGCAGAGTTTGCCTTTGAATATGCACGGAACAACCAAAGAAGTACGGTGACAGCAGTGCACAAAGCCAATATCATGTGAGTTTACAGTAAGGGTAGAAAAGTGACAGATTGATACAAGAGACATTTCATGAATTGTGCTGTGAGAATGGTCCGTTCGTCTGGAGTCTCAGCTTTTCATTTATATAATGATTAAGCTTTGACATGAAATTGGAAAACACTTTAAATCAACCTTGGTACAGTAATCTACAATAATCTGACTTTTCTATTTAACTTAGACAACACCTGGAGACAGCATCTATAAAATGCACCACACATAACTGTATAAGTGGCAACCTTTGCTAGTATTATGATTGAATATACGTAAGGCAATACAACCACCCACTCATGCATATAATGCGTGTGAGTGGTTGTCTTATCAGTATTTTTGATTTTGTGCAGTCCCCCCTTGTATTAAACTGTGTTTTTTCTGCATACATGTGTGAACTGGTACTTATCCAATGTGCAGTTTTTTATCATTCAGTTGCCCTCCTATTGTAGGGGTGTGTGAGCTACTGCTCATTAGTGATCTGCACCTGTTACATTACTGCCAGGTAGCATTGGGCTTATATTGCCTCCCAATGGATTTAGTTTATTGTTCAGCTGTTGAGCTGTAAGTATGGCCTTGTGTCTTTGTTTTTGAGCAAATAGTGTCCCATTTTTCTGTGATTTTTATTTATTTTTTTGTATCTATAAAATACAGTCCACTGAATTAATACGTCTCAATATCAACAAGTAGGCATCTAAAAGTATACCATGCAAAATACATAGAGGCTTCAATAGACTGAATGTAATCTACATTTGATCTCCTTTATGGTGGCCTTCCATACTGTTTTATTCCACAAATAAAACCTTCACCAGCATAAAGGGAACAAAACCTAGTCAAAAGTTGGTTTATTGAAGAGATGTTACAGAATTTTTTTTTCCCCTACATACATGTATGTCACAGGCCCTCTTTAATGTCAAGGGTCACACGGTGTGTGGTGAAGAAATGAGCTCACGATATTCATGAGTGGCTGCTCATCCTGCCCACCAGTCGCTAATTTACAGTTTACTACCTCATTATTGTGACTGGGTAGAAAACTGTCAGTGGCAGGTTGGTGGGACAAGTAGCCACTCATGAATATTGTTGACTTGTCTCTGCTTCCTGCGAGCTGCGTAAAGCAGAGTTGGAACTAAAATGCTCTAAAATGCCATTAATTGACACATCGAGGTAAATAGCGGTTCTGTAACCACCTTATGCTGCCCTTAGGGAGGTACCTGACACATTCCCTTTGAGATGTATTTTAGAAGTTCTTCCAGTATTGAGTTTGATATCTTCTGTCATTATTTTCAGGAGGATGTCTGATGGGCTTTTCTTAAAGAAATGCAGAGAAGTTGCTGAAAACTACAAAGACATCAAGTTTAATGAAATGTACTTAGATACAGTATGTCTAAATGTAAGTTCTCAAATATAAATGGCCAGAACCATTCTTATTCAGCGGTGATGAGGAATTCTAGAGTGCAGCTCTGTTGTCAAGAGTAATTGTTTTCTCTATTTCCTTTCTCCCATTTTTAGATGGTCCAGGATCCTACACAGTTTGATGTTCTTGTTATGCCAAATTTGTATGGAGACATTTTAAGGTTTGTTTTTCAAACATAAAGCCTTTTAAATATAACCCCATAACATTGCGTGTATACTCTGTTCATGTCACGCTAGTGGTTTGCATTGGTACGAGCGTATATACTAAAAAACTTCCAACAAAAGACCACAGTGGGACACATCTTATTATGCCATACATGCGTTACACCACGTTTGGAAAGTTTCTAGACAACTCTGCACCTCGCCCACGGGCGTTGGCTCTGTAAGGCCGTGTTCACACGGCCTATTCAAGCCGTAATTGTGGGACGGATCCCGCCCGCAATACGGCTTGAATAAGGGACGGGGGCGTGGCGGGGGAGCTGCCCGCTGGCCCCATAGACAATGCATTATTTACGGCGCGTACGCGCCGTAAATAATGTGCATGTCACTTTCTCCCCCCGCGGCGGATTCCCGAGTGGGGAGAAGAGACGGAATCCACAGTTCTCTATGAGAACTGTGGATTACCGTAATGACCGGGACGGATTGGAGCCGAACTGAAGCGCAAATCCGGCGCGCAGTACGGCTCCAACCCGCGGCCAAATAAGCCGTGTGAACATGGCCTAAAAGGGGCATTGACTCCATAAAAAGGCATGACTTCATAGAAAGGGGACATGGCTTAGTGTGTGATGCCTTGTAGTAAATTAATGCAACCAGCTGTTGGTGCAATTAGTAGCCTAAAGTAAACCAATTAAAAGTAGGTGTGAATTTAGATTAGATAGTCTAAATGTGGGCCAGAATTATCAACACTATGATAAATGTGGCTCATTGTAAGATGATCTATGATTATTATTTATAAATATTGTATTGATCAGTCTGCCCCAGTGTTTTTTTTTTTTTAACTGAACCTATAGCTGATATGGTGATGTATCCCACTTTATGCTAAGCCCATACAACGGTATGCATCAGTGATATACATAAGGAGCTTTTCCCAGTATATATATATCAGACTGTGGGCCATGGCATGATGAGAAAAGGGCATTACTTAGATAATTATTATATTATAAGGTACGGCATTCACAAAAATTGTATTTTTACATTGAGATCAGATTTAAGACATTGCTTTTATTGCATTCAGATATCATACCATGGCATTGTGCTTGTAAATGCATGCATTCTTGCCATGGATTTTGAAAACTGTTGTTGCAGTAAACATACAATGTGTCTCTTTACTGTATCCTTTAGCTATTTTCAAATGGGCCAAAAAGGTACCTGACAAGTACACATGTATTTTGACACAGATTTCTTTTGAAATCTATGGGCCTCATTTATCAAAACTGTCTGACTGTCCTTGTTGCCCATAGCAACCATTCATAGATCAGCTTTCATTCCTTGTACAGCTCTGAAAAAATGGAAGCTGAGTTATGATTGGTTATTGTGTGCAAGAAAGACAGTCTTACTTCTAGACAGTTTGGATAAATGAGGCCCCGTGATGCTTGCTTTGATGTGTTTTTTGAACGTGCGGTTTTTTGGGTTATACAGCTCAATGCATGGCATATACATAATAGGATTTTTTTTATTTCATAGTCCACACTAAAATACACACCAGAAACTGATAGGTGAACATAGCCTTAGTGCTGTTTCTTTAGCCATAGTCCGGAATGGACACTAATTTATTTCCCTTTTTATGGATCTATTTCCAGTTTAAAAGCACATTAAAAAAAAAACTACAATACAGTTACAATCTGTGGATATTTCCATACACCATAGAGCTCACTGAGACAACTGGAATATGTCATTTACAGCAGAAATGCCTAATGTTTATAGCAGAAGACATGCCTTACATTTCAAGTGGAACAAAGCTCAAGTATTTGCTTGTACAAACACGGCTCCACTGGTTTGTTGTAATATGCTATGCAGTATTCGAGATACTGATATTCTAATTGCTCCTAGAAGTGGGTTTTGGTGCTGGGTTTCAGAACAGTGTAAGACCTGTGCCACAAGTTTCATGAGAAATAATTCTAGCACAAGCTCAGATTCTTTGTTGGCTTTTGCCTGCCATACTCTTCCACTTTTGCAGCAAAAAAAAAAAAAAGTGTTAAATATTGACAGATGTGTCTCTTAGCTGGAACTAATAAACCTGCCATCTTCAGTGCTCATTTTAAACTGCCTCATAAATCGCAGGCACATGTTTATGCTCACTTTTTTTTCTTTCTCTACACAGTGATTTATGTGCTGGACTTATTGGTGGTCTCGGGGTTACACCAAGTGGAAACATCGGTGCTAATGGCGTGGCGATCTTTGAGTCGGTAAATAAACCTTGAATATGCAAGTTTACCCAGAAACATTCATGGTCATTATTTAAAGGAATTCTATATACGAATGAGCACAGCGTGGTAATGAACATTCTGTTGTGCTCTATTTTAGGGTGTATGTGTTGGAATCTTGGGCCAGTAGGTGGCTATATAACTTCTGTATATACTGAATTGTACCTATAGAGAAACAAATGGCTGTTCATTACCATACAGCTGATGCTCGCAAGATTTGAACTAACCAACCATATAATAATAAACTTATGGTCCAATATCTGCAAGTTACTGGCACACCTTTTAAATAAGTTGTGATACCTAATTTATCCATATGAAAGACTATCACTTGTGTTTGACTGCTATTTAAAAAAAAACAAAAAAAAAACCTGGCCTGAATTCATAAGTTTTTACTTTTAGGTCCATGGCACTGCCCCAGATATTGCAGGTAAAGACCTGGCTAACCCTACTGCACTGCTATTAAGTGCTGTCCTGATGCTGCGGCACATGGGGCTACAGGAATATGCACGCAAGATAGAGAATGCCTGCTATGAAACCATAAAAGCTGGCAAGGTAAGAGCGAGTGACTGCTGGTATGAATCTAAAAAGACAAAGGTGTTTTACATAAAAGCATCTACAGCATAAATTCTAAACCCAGGGTACATGAAGTCCTATGCCAGGAGTATGATGCATTTCAGTATGGGGGCTTATGAGCATTGAAAAAAGTTTAGGGGCTACACTTGGTGGCCCCACAGATGCTTAATTGGGCTCCTGTTTGGGGACCAGAGTAGTACTTAGAAGTCTTGGTCATGCTCTTTAAACCCGTTTTAGACAGTTCTAGCTGTAGAGTCTGCTGGGGTTTGGGGTGCCTTAATAACTGAACAAGAATTGGATCTTTAAAGGGTTTGTTACAAAGGATAACACGAACACACACACACACACTATCTAAGGGAAAGGGGGAAAGGAGAGGGTAGCAGGAAGGATGGTGGGAAGAGACCTACCTAACGTGGTATGCAATCTTTTATACCAGACACACCCACACACGGCCCATCCATTGCCCATCCATGGAAAACTTTTTATACAGTCTACAGAAAGCATTGTAGAGATCACTTCTTCCAGTAGTTGTCATTCTTGTCACATTGTCTGTGGTTCCCCCAGGCCTGTTTGAATCATCAGTTACCTGTCCCTGAAGGGTGGGGGTGAGTCATCCAGGTGTCCTAACTTCCTGTCTGGAGGTAATGGTATTGTCCCTTAGGCATGTTGACTTCTGTGATTGTCAAATATATGGCAGTGTACATTGTTCATTCAAGAAACCGGATTTACAACCTGTGTCTTTCAGAGGGGGGAGGCGGGGGTTGCAGGTATTTATGGCCACTTAGGTGTCATCTATTCCACTCTTGCCCTTTATGACATGGTCAGCGGCCTGTAATACTTTGAGTGGACATGGAGTGCATATCGATATGTTTTATATTTAGATCTTTAATATCCATGTTGAATCCAACACAGCCATGTCACTTGTTGCATTGTCTTGCTGAAAGATCCCTTCTGCCCCAGGAAAGACATCGGCATATAAATTTATTCGTACCCAAATTGGTTGAGAATGCCTTCCACATGGATGAGTGGGCTCAGAGAATGTCTCAAACATTTCTCAGACCATAACCCTGCCACGACCAACTTGTGGTTTTACAGCAGTGTTTTTTTGGTAGTTTGTTCTCTGATGTTCCTTGCCTGTCATGCCAATGCCCATCTAATAGATGAAGCAGAAAATGTGACTCAACAAAGAATGCAACCCTTTACCAATCGGCAGAGGTCCATGAGCATTGAAGCTTTTTTTGCCGATGCAATTTAGTTAGCAGAGGTGACCATCTATCTGCTTTGGAGCCGCAAACGGTTCCGCATTGACTGATCTGTTTTAGCCATGCATCCGGTGGGCCCATGGTTCATTTTGGTGGTGACCTGTTCCACTGTAGTGGGTTGGTACACTCTCACGCACCTTTGTTGCCCATGTTCACCTTTACATCAATATCCCTTGTGGCTCTGCAGTTTCCATATTGTTTATTTGCAATGGTGCCATTTGTTCACTCATGATCCACTTTCACCATAGTAGCAGGCAAACGGTTCACAATCTGCATTGTTTCAGGAATACCGCCTCCCTTGGCCTGAGACAATTATCATCCCTTCTTGTCACTCTAATAAAACTTTTTACACATGACAGGAATGAGTGTGTATGTGTGCCGAGAGCCTATTGCACACTGTATGCACACGAAGCCCACTCACGACACGCTATTTTTCATGAGCTATTCCGATGTCGAAAGTGGTTATAATAATGTGACTTTATCACATTGCTACTGTATTTTTTCACATTTATCAAATATATTTCCATTGTCATACTTGGCTCTTTTGCTTTTATTTTTACAGACTCTAACTAAAGACCTGGGTGGAAATGCAAAGTGTTCAGATTTTACAGAAGAGATCTGCCGCAGGATAGGAGACAGCGACTAAGTCTCTGCTGGTCTTCATACCCAGCTTGGCTGGCTTAAATCACACGCACATCCTATTCTTCTTATTCTGATTTCATTCATCAATACCTTATCCCTTTATTGACCGTGAGCAATATAATGTACAAAGATGTGAGCCAATGTCCTGGAGAGCTCTCTGAAAGCGAAGGGAAGAAAATACTGAACCCACCAACTGGAATTAACTTTTTAGGTGCCCTGATAACCCATTTATCTACTTGTTGCTCAAATATCATTTCATAAAACTTACTAATATGTGCAGAATTGAAAAACAGAATATAAGTCCCAAATCCAGACCTCATCTCACGGTCCCAGCACCTCAATCGATGTGTTTAACCAGACACCGCAGTCCTGTTCTCTGCATCAGTTTGGCTTAGCTATTGAACGGAGCTTCACAGCTAGTCCCTTCAAATACATCACTGACATATAGCAAAATAGAGAGACTACAGTGTAGGAACAAATGCAGAAGTGAGGTGTCAGGTCCACATGATGGGGTCTGGAATCGGGACTTTGGTGCAGTATTCAAAATGAAAGTACATAAGCAAGTTCTTATAATTTTTCATTTGAGCATCAATTAAACAACCCTTCATGTTCATAGACAACCTCTTTAATTAACTGCAGCAAATGGTATTAAATAGGTTTAAAATCAAATATCCAAAGAAGAGACTGAGAATATACACTGATATCTGAAGCTGCTTATATATTGAAGTCCGTTTGAGTAATCGGGATGGTTTAAATGTATTCACCAGTGGAAATGATGCCCTTTTCTAAAACTGCTTCTCTGGTATAAAATGGACATGTAACCCTTGTTGGAGGGAGGCAGAAATTCACTATATATTTGTCACTGCTACAACATTTCTCCATCTTATCTCTTTTCCGCAATCCGATATTGAACTATCATATCCACTCCATTTATTTTTCGGTGACGCTCCCTTCTTTTTCCCCCACTTGTAGGGCAGCAGCATTGCTGAAAATTTAGCTGTTCGGCAGTTGTGTATAGGAGTTATGATCTCCCTTCTATTATTCTCTTGGGTCATGTGACCCACATTATGACTTATTGAAACACATGACATCTGACGCGGGAACCGGAAGTTAACCTCCATGCATTTCTATGAGATGCTCAGCGTCGGTCCCATAGAAACACAGAGAGAGACTGATTTCTGGTTCATGTGTAACACACTATGTGTTGTGACAGGTCAGAGTGTGGGTCATGTGATCCAAGGGAAGACCAGAACGGGAATCCTGAATCCTATAAAAGCAAAACTAAAAGGACTATTATTCACTTAAAGGGGTTTTCTCATCACAAGCTTTCGTAGACTTGAGCTGTTTCTGTCTCTTACAGCTTCAAATCCAGGGGCAGATCTTTCCTTCCAGTAGCCATAACTTCCCTCACTGAAGACTGGTGACCTCCTCATTCTGTGTGAGCAGTGGAAGGGAGAAGATGTCACAGCTCTGCAGACCTCCTGCAATGGTCAGTTCTCATATCTGCAGAGCTGTCTGTACAAGGCTGTGTTGTATGGTTGAGAGAGTGAATCTAGCAGCTAGAGCAGGCATCCTCAAACTGCGGCCCTCCAGCTGTTGGGAAACTACAACTCCCATCATGAATTTATATAAAATAAAACAGTGGGCATGATGGGAGTTGTAGTTTCCCAACAGCTTGAGGGCCGCAGTTTGAGGATGCCTGAGCTAGAGACTCAGTAATTGCCCACATCCTTCACATAGGGCTGGGAGATGAGCATAGAGAGGAGCTCAGACAGCTTTTATTACACAGCCAGCACAGAAAGCTGTTTTACTTTGATTTTCCACGGCTCAGAGGGGAGTAAGCACAGAGTGCAGGAAGCCAATCACAGCACAGGGGGCGTGTCTCAACAGGCTGCACTAAATCAGTCAGCCAATCATAGCAAAGGGGACGTGGCCTGACCCCAGGCTGCAGAAATGGCTCTAGCCACACACAGATTACCTCATATCTGCTATATTAAGTGACTTAGGTAATGCAAACCAGTTGCAAAAGTGCTTATTTTCACTCCATCATTACAGATATGATCTTTGTAGCAAGAAAACCCCTTTAAGATCAATGTCGAACAATCTAAGTAAAAACAAAAAAAAACACAGTGATCATTTACATGGCTACTCTAATGTTCAATAACATTACATTATGCATACCATGCCTTTTTTTTCTGTATCCCAGTTTAGGACTAGATGGCAGCTTGTTTAGGCTACTTTTGTAGCGCCTTTCAGACATATTTCTGCAAGCTTGCAAAAGTAGTCAGGCATTCGAGAAAGGGGCAGTTCTGCAAGGTCTGAAGCAAGTGGATTTGCTTTGGTCTAAATAGTTCTGAGAAAAGGTGACACTATTTTGTAAGTATCATCCCTTATTAGATTACACTGCTTTTTCAAGAGTAGAGGTTCCATCAACCACTAAAGGGTGCTACAGTACATTGTTCAATTGTGGGATAAAGCACAGTCCAAATCAGAACCCACCTTTTATGAATGTCTTGTCTTGCCTTAATCTGAAGCTCTATTTATTATGTTTTGGGGAGCTGTCCCTGTACTTGTCAACTGTGCGCTGCTCTTTTTTGTATTGCGCTTTTTTTTTATGCAATTTCATTAAATGTGCAAGGTGTTCCAAAAATGATTTGGATTCATACTGTTTATTTCTGCTCAGATATTCTTAAAGCAGGTACAAATCACTAATAGTAACTTACAAAACTGGCTGTGTAAAAACTGCAGTTATAACACTAACTACTAGTACCAATAAATCTATAAGAGCATATGGTGCTTAGTAGAGATTTAAAAAGGTTTGATCGTATCCTACAAAAAAATTATGCTCTTGGGGCTAATTTAAAAAAAAAAAAAAAAAGCCTATAATCACCTTCCCCCAGTCCCCCATTCCAGTGCTGCATCTATCCAATCTTCTGTTTTTGGTCTGCTACTTCCGAACAGGCACTTCACTGCTGCAGCAGTCACATGCCTGTGCTTAAGTCACTGTTCAGAGCTGTTCAATTCTGAATGATGATAATGAAAGGCATGTGGCCGCTGGAGCAGTGAAGTGCCTGTTCAGAAGTAGCAGATTAGGAGAGATGCAGCAGTGAAAGGGGAGTATAGTCTTTTATAGTATATTTTTGTATTTGGTCCCAGAAGCATATGATATTTTGTTAGGACATGGACTGACTTCCATACTAAGAAATACATTTTATAAACCAGTTTTTTTATTTTATTTGGAATGTAATTTTTCCATTTGCAGTATATGCAGACTAAGGCAGTGGTGAACATTTAAGGCAGGAAGTATAAGTTCCTATAGATTTTAAAATTACATTATTGTAGTTACAAGTCTAAACTCTGTAGACATTATTCTTTGAGTGATTTGTCCAAAGAGTTCATTTTAGACGCTATTTTATATATTTCTTCTTCAAATCTAAAGGTCTGCTTTTATGGTAGTCTGTTCTCTTCTCGGGAAGATTGAGAGGTATTCATATTGGAGCAGCATTTCTAATGTTCTGGTGAATAGAAAGCTTCTACAACTTTATTGTACTTCTCTAATATGGCATGTCTCTTTATCTTCATTGTGGGGCCTAAAGAGTTGAGGGGGAAAAAAAAGTTAGCGTAATAATAATAAATTATAATAATCTGTCTATTAAGATCTAACTTGGTATTAATCCAACATAAGGCTCTGCACATTATGCTGGTCATGAGCCTAGTGTATAGTCAGATAATGGAATAAATAAGCTACTGGCTCTCACCCATTTCACCACCAACTATTGAGAAGTCCTTGGAGAGGATTGTCCATTTCTGGATACGCAGAGCATTTGACACCGCTTCACTGTTGACCTTGTCTATGCCTTCTTGAATCGCTCTGTACACAGCTTTGTCTTTCTGTCCCACAATCTCGGATATTGTTGTTGCTTTACTGCCAACTTCTTGACAAAACTGTATTGCTTCTGGGGTTAGTTTATCCATTGGTTCCAAAGTATCTAGGTCCACAGTGCTCTGGTAAGAAATATAATTAGGTTGTATTATATGCTGTGGATCTTACATTCTAGTACATGTTTAGTACAATACCTTGAAGGTAAGGAGCATGGACAGAAACTTCCTTCGATCTCCAATAAGCACTGCATTGCTCACAATTGGTAAATATCTTTTTACAGCATCTTCAATGGGGATGGGAGGAATGTTCTCTCCACCAGAAGTAATGATCAGCTCTGCTTATACAAAACATAGCTTTAAAACATTACAATGGACAATTTTCTAGCGAACAACCTTTCAACAGCTGTATAGAGGGTACATATACACCCACAGATTTTGTATGGGAAGCCTAAGGCTGTTCACACGGCTTTATTTTGGGGCGCATTTCGCCACGTATTGAGAGCGTACTGCGCTCTAATACGAGAGAAATGCGCCCAATTCATTACGGTAATCCACAGTTCTCATAGCGAACTATGGATTACGCCACCTCTCCCCGCTCGTGCAATAATAATTGACATGTCGCACCATGAGTAATGCATGTCCATGGGGCCGGCGGGCTGCCGGTCCCCCGTGTCGCGGGAGTGCATGCGCATCAGCGTGATACCCAAACACCCGGCTTAATTGCGGGACGTCCTGTACGCCCTGCAATTAATCCGTGTGAACATACCCTAATAGATTAAAAAAAAAAAAAAGTCTTAAAGGGGTTCTACCCCTCACTTGTTTAATCCTCAAACAGCATGGTTCATGCGGTGTTCCAGTTGGAATGGGGCATATTTTATTTTGTAAAACAAAACAGTTTCTAGCAAGCGATGCATTGATGATGGCATCACGCCACTTGCCTGAGCATGCGCAATCCCGAGGCTCCATAATAGTCAGCCTTGGCAGTGTGAGGACCTCTGCAGTCTAGTCCAGTCGCAATGGTGGTTGTGGTTGGCTAAACCACAGAGGAAACATCCTCACATAGTTTCTGAAGGCTTGGAACCAGTCTCCCCAGTGGGGGAAAAAAGTTAGATGTCAAAGTACTGTTCACCACTCACTACATATACATGCATTTCTATAGATTAGATATTCATGCACATGGATATACATACAGGTATTTTGTATATGCAGTATACACAGGAGTTCTCACTTTTTAACATAGTCTGAAATGCAGAATTATCTGTAATATACATACAGACCAGACACATTCCAGAACAAGCACAGTGCATTAAGATCTAATGTTACACGCTGCAGTCTTCAACCATTGCTACAGCAGAGGGGGTTGGGCAGTAGTTTGATCTTAAACAAAAACACCTGGGAAGTAATCATCATTTTAAGAGACAGACAGAGACTAAAGAGACCGTTTTGGCAAATTATGCGCTTCTAGGGCACTGCTTTTTTTTAAAATTTACAGCAGAAGCTGATGATGGTAGGAAGAGTGTGCATGTGTAGCAATGCGCGTTACTGACCACCCAGCCCCATGCTAAAACGATCTGTGCATACGCGACCAGTTATGCAGAAGTGTGGCATTGGTCAGAACCCCTAACAACGTGCAGAACGCACAAGCTGATGAAGGGAGGGGAGTAAGTTTGAACAATTTTTATAACATGTATTTGCAAAATTGTTTATGGTTTTACTATAAACCCACGTCAATTGTTTCTCATGGTTAAACCCCTTTAATAATCTAGAAAAACTAGTTCGTAAGGTTGCGAAAAGACCTGTCCAGAAAGTTCAACCAATAGCAGGGATATGTAGAGGAAGGGAGAGGTGTTTGGTAACTTCAGAACATTAGTTTCTCTTCCAATAAAATAAAAGCCATCTGTTCTAAAACAGCAATGCGTCTCAGCTAATGGTCCCATTGTTATTTCCACTTTTAACGTGAGGCCACTGTAAACAACCTATGACTCAATTTAAAAAGGTAACCTTTCCCTCCTGATACCAGGTGGCAATCGGACTGCATCAATGTTCAATACAAACATTTTATTCAGCTACAGATGTGTTAATGTTTTGTTTTAAATGTTTGTCTAAACCTCTTGTGAAGTCCTCAAGAGTTCCTGCTAAGACCATGTCAAGAAGCAACTGTTACACAGATTAAATACTTTGCTGCTCACATTTTCTTCACGTATTTTCAACGTACCTTTTATTCTGCCTGTCACTTGAAGAAAGCCGTCAGAATCTATCTTCCCAATATCTCCTGAATGTAGCCAGCCATCCTCATCAAAAATTTCTCTAGTCTTATCCTCCATATTCAAGTAACCCATGAATACTGTCCGCCCCCAAAAACAGATTTCTCCATTTCCATTTGGGTCCTTGTTCACAATCTTCATTTGGCATCCAGGAACAGCCTTGCCACAACTGTAATGACAGCAGTTTATGTACATATTTATGTTCACTAGATATTGCTGCAGTTGTTTGTGAATTTGAGCGATAAGCAGGTATATAATTAGTTGTGTTATATTAGTATAAATGCCCACCCTTAAATTCCCCAAAAAATAACACTTGTGTAGTAGTGGGAGTATTCATTTGTGTGTTTTTCTTTGTAAGTGGTATGTATGGATCCTAGGACAGAGAACAGGATCAAGTGTTTATTGTGAAAGCCTATCCTTTTTTTTTTTTTTTTTTTTTTCTTATGGTTTAAACAGAATGTTTAGTTTCACCTAGTTTGGGCTGAAATAGCTTTTTGCTTTTCTTGTGTATTTGTCCTTTTTTTCAATGTCAGGAATGCTTTGGCCAATTGCTACTTTAAGGTCGTTAGCGAAATACTGAAAAGTATTTGATGGTGCTTTTGGGGTCCGTGATGTATACATTTTTTTTTTCTTACCCTAGCCTTTTCTACAAGACCTGTAACCACCAGAAAAATTGACAAAATGTTAAAAAAAAAAAAAAAAAAAAAAAATTTTCGAAATGCTAGAAATTCACTTTCATTTTTTTTTTTATTTTTTTTTTATTTTTTAAAAAGGGTGTGAAGAGAACTTTAGGGGCCATTCACATTGCACGGTGGAAATCCCGGTCGTAAATCCCGACACGGCCGCCGGTGGACGGCTTTTCTCCACGGTGTGCGGATAGAAGCTCCCCTCCTTCGCATAGACCCGTTCATATTCCGCCCCAAAACCAGACAGAAGAATGAACATGTTGTATGTTTTTCGGACCGCCGGTATCTGAAAAACCGCCTGGCGGAAAACCCGTGCAGTGGGGACTGCTGTGTAGGTTTTCCATAGAAGTCCACAATAAAAGTTGTCAACCGGTTTGCAAGCGGTTTTCAAAACCGAAAACGGTCTGAAAAACTGGGTGAAAACCCATGTAGTGGGGACAAGTCCTTAGGATTGGTTCATATGGTGTAATTTTCACCCCTTTTTCAATACATAAACGTGTGTATAGTAAATCCTATTTTTTATTTATTAGGAACATGCACATCAATTTACAATATACAGTTGAAACCAGAAGTTTACATACATTATATAAAAAGACTAGTATGCATGTTTTTCTCGCTATCTGACATGAAATCAGAATACATCTTACCCATTTTAGGTCAATTAGGATTGCCAAAATTATTTATATTTGACAAATGCCAGAATAATGAGAGAAAATTTTTTAAGCATTTTTATTACTTTTTGCAAATTCAAAAGTTTACATACACTAGGATTACTATGCCTTTAAACAATTTGGGACAGCCCATATGATGTCATGTCTTTGGAAGCTCCTGATATGTTTAATGGCAACATCTGAATTAATTATAGACATGCCTGTAGATGTATTTTAAAGAACACCAGAAACACACTGCTTCTGTGTGTAACATCATGGGAAAGTCTAAAAAAAATCATCCAAGATATCAGGAAGAGAACTGTGGACTTGCACAAGTCTGGATCATCCTTGGGTACAATTTCCAGATACCTGAATGTGCCTCGTTCATCTGTACAATCAATTATACGCAAGTACAAACAAGATAGGAAATTCCAGCCATCATACCACTCAGGAAGGAGATGGGTTCTGTGACTCAGAGTTGAATATCCTTTGGTCCAACATGTGCATGTCAGCCCAAGAACAAAAGCAAAAGACCTTGTGAAGATGCTGGCGGAAGCTCGTAAGATTGTGTCATTAACCACAGTTAAATGAGCACTGTATCAACATGGGCTGAAAAGCCACTCTGCCAGGAAGAAGCCATTACTTCAAAAGAAACATATGAAGGCCAGATTAATGTACACAGGAACAAAGACCTTCCTTTTTTGAGGCATATCCGGTGGTCTGACAAAACTAAAATTAAACTGTTTGGCCATAATGACCTTCGTTACGTTTGGAGGAAAAAGGGAGAAGCTTGGAAGCCTAAGAACACAATCCAAACTGTGGCAGCATCATGTTGGGGGATTGTTTTGCTGCAGGAGGGACTGGTGCACTACACAAAATAGATGGCATCATGAAGAAAGAAGATTATGTGGCAACACTGAAGCAACATCTCAAGACATCAGCCAGGAAGTTAAAGCTTGGGCAGAAATGAGTCTTCCAAATGGATAATGACCCGAAGCATATTGCCAAACTGGTTACAAAGTGGTTTAAGGATAACCAAGTCAATGTTTTGGAGTGGCCATCACAAAGCTCAGATCTCAATCCTATTGAAAATTTATGGGCAAAGCTGAAACAGCAGGTTTTAGCAAAGCGACCCACAAACATGAATCAGTTACACCAGTTCTGTCAGGAGGAATGGGCCAAAATTCCTACCAACTATTGTGAGAAGCTTATGGAAGGATATCCAAAACGTTTGACCCAAGTCCTAGAGTATAAGGGCATGCTACCAAATACTAATGAAATGTAAACTTTTGACTTTGCAGAAAGTAATAAAAATGCTTTAAATTATTCTGGCAGTTGGCAATTATTAGAAATAATTTTGGTTCCTAATTGACCTAAAACGGGTAAGGTTTATTCTGATTTCATGTCCGATAGTGAGAAAAACATGCATATGTGTCTGTTTATATCGTGTATGTAAACTTCTGGCTTCAACTGTATATGATTATTCTTTTTACAGCACTATGCATTAGGTGTTAAATCTTTGACTGGATCCCTTTAATATACAACAATGTAAATATATATGGAAAAATATGTCATATGTCATGTGAACATCACCATAAACAACAATGGGAAAGGTTCCACTGTTGTGTATTAAAAGGATCCAATCAAAGATTTAACACCTCGGGGGGCGTGGCTGAACATGGCAGCGTGAGGACGCACTAGAGAGAGCTCCTCTTCATCAGCGCATTTACTCTGCTGGATTAACGGCACCCAAGATGGGCAAAGTCCACAAAAAGCTCAGGAACAAACCTGCATCCCATCCTTCGTCCCTACAGCCAGGAATTGGCGCTTTCTTCACCCGCTCGGCTGCCAGAGCCGAGGATACGGGCGGGAGTGCGGCTGCCTCTAATGGTCGCGCATCCAGGAACTCCAGCGCCTCCTCTGCTACCTGCGTGTCAAATGCGGCTCCACTCGCGAGGTCCCTGCCGGCGGCGGCGGGCACCCGCGCTTCGTCCCGGTCGGCGGATCCGCTCATGCCTGCAGGCATGAAGGCTGGAGACATCCTGCACAGATCCACTGCCACACACCACGTGGAAGGATCCGGCGGCCATCTTCTGGATCGGGTAGGAGTATCTGCCGGTCTCTTAACCCCTCCACGGCCCCTGGAGATAAATCCCTATGAGGGCAGAGTAGGCTCCCCACGGGCTCAGCCTGCTCCCAAGCCCTTATCTTGTCCCTTGGACACCTGCAGGAGCCCGGCAGCACAACAAAGGGGGCCTGGGGAGACAGCCATTTCACCCTCCTGCTTATCACCATTAACTCCTTCCGCGCCATCTACACTGCAAAGGGGCATTTATTCATCAGGCACAGCCCTCTCTCCACTGACTTTGGGGGCACTAACCCAGTCCCCCCCTCTGCCGCCGCAAAATGGCGCCCAGCTGCATGTAGCAGTACTGGAGAGCACTACATCTATGCCAGCAGTCGCATCAACGCAGGCAGGCACCCTGACACCCAGGCTATCATCTCAGGAGTCTCCATTCATTTCTCCGCCCCGGACCATGGGGTCCCAATATTTACAACAGCCGCAAATAAGCGCCCTGCCTTTCTCTGATTCTCAAGGGGATCCCCCGCAGCAGCAAGCCGGCACTCTGCAATTACGTTTCCCGCAAACGGGAAACCCAGTAGGGCAAACCTCACAACCTGGAACTTTACAATTTCCAAACCCACAAATGGGAATCCTGCACCTACTAAGCCCACAAGCAGGATCGCTGCAATTACATAACCCGCTTACAGGGTCAGTGCAACTAATAAACTCACAAACAGGGACTCTGCAATTACTAAACCCGCAACCAGGGACTCTGCAATTACAAAACCCGCAAGCTAGGACTCTACAATTACAAATCCCGCAAGCAGGGACTCTGCATCTCCATACCCCACATGCATTACATTACAATTACTAAATCCGCAAACAGGGACTCTGAATCTACAAAACCCACAAGCTGGGACGCTGCAACTACAAAACCTGCAAACAGGGACTCAACACTTTCAAATCCCGCAAGCGGCTCTGCAATTACAAATCCACGGGCGGGGACTCTGCAATTACAAATCCCACAGGCAGGGACTCTGCAATTACAAATCCCCCCAAGGACCTGCAATTACAAATCCCACAGGCAGGGACTTTGCAATTACAAATCCCACAGGCAGGGACTTTGCAAGTACAAAGCTCACAGGCTGAGACTCTGCAACTACAAAGCCCACAGGCAGGGTCTCTGCAATCACAAGCCCCACTAGGAGGGTCCCCACAGCCACACCATACATTGGTGGGATCCCTGCAAATACAAGGTTCTACGCTGAAGACCCTGCACTCACAAACCTCGCAAGCTGGTCTGCTGGACTCATCACATATACCACTGGGACCTAAGCAAGCCATCAGAATGCACATGGAGAATGCGCACTTACAGTCCTCTGGGGCTGCTGCCATACAACTGCCCTCGCAAAATTCGGCTTCCTCCTCAGCTTGGCGCACCTTCCAAACCCCAGGAGGGGGAGCATCACCACCATGGTCCTCAGGTTCTTCGTGGGGCGAACCCCCTCATCTGCCGCAGCCTAGTGGTATTCTTACGGTCCCCTCCCCTCAATTGCCCCCTTCCCCCCATCTTCCTCAACCAGGCTGTAGTTTTCCTACTGGAGCGACTGCAGAGGTGGTGCCCTCACAACCTTGCAGCCTTGACGGGACTCCTCCGATCCTCAGACCTTCAACATCGTCTCCACCCACCACCTGCTCCTCTCTGAGGCAGCGCACACCCTCACATCCCCCGATTGCTGCTGCCCTTTAGGGAATGATGACAGGCCATGTCACTGTCGATCTCCGCCAGTTCATACAGGATCTGCCGACTAAGTCCGACATTTCCTCCATAGTCAGACGGGCCATGGACGAATGCAAGCAGGAGTTTGCGCAATTTCGCTCTGATCTGAATGCCGCTTCTTCCAAAATAGACGTCCTAGAACAAGCACAAGCCTCCTCTGAGGCCTCTATCCAATCTCTCCAATCAACTTCTCAGAGCCATTCTCACCAGCTTTTTCGCTTTTTGCAGCAACAACTGGACGACATTGATAATAGAAGCAGACGCAACAACTTGAGGATCCGGGGACTACCCGAATCGGTTGCACCTGCTGACCTTTACCCGGTTTTGATCTCTATCTTCAACGAGCTACTGGGCAGAACACCTAATGCCCACATTGAAATCGACAGGGCACATAGAGCCTTACGACCTGCAGCCCTTGATCCCGACCGGCCCCGAGATGTCATCTGCCGGATACACTTTTCCCGCCTCAAGGAAGATATTCTACGCCAAGGCCAGGCACCCGCCGCAAACTCTTGTACAAGGACTCCCCAAATTCTACTACTGCGGGACTTTTTCCAGACAACACTACACAGCGGGCAGCCCTGAAGCCCATTATGAATATCCACAAGGATAGAGGCATCCTATATAGATGGGGCTTTCCCTTCTCCCTGATGGTACGCAAGGGGGACAAAACCATTGTTCTCAGGTCTCCAACAGACATCCCGACATTCTTAAAAGAATTGGACATTGCGGAGGTAACTCTACCACCCTGGCCGTCGATGTCGTCTTCCTCCTCCAAAGGCCCTCATCAAGAAGGCCCCCGTCCCGCTGGTCAGCCCCCCAGAGGATCCCGTCGACGACGGAGGACTCGCTCCAACTCTTCCTCTCTCTCCCACCCGGGTTGACACAGTGACTTGAGGACCTCCCCCTTTCTTTCTTCTCTTCTAGCCATCAGCTGGGGATGGGTGTCAGGGTGACACCCCTTGTTTTTTCCCCTTCCTGTCACTCCCTCGGGAGTCATCACTTCCCATTTTCTGGTTTTGAGTGCCTTGACCCGGGCCTTATCTGGTCATTCAGGCTTTCATACAGCTAAGTTGTCTTGTTAGGCATTATTCTTAGTCTAGGTTTGTTGCGCATTGTCTTTGCTGTGGTTCCACAGGTCAACATGCATTTTAGGCCTTTGGGGCTCAGCCCCCTTTTAAAGCCTTACGCGGACCATCGGCGAACGCCGCGCCGCTCTATATACTTATGCCCGATGCATGGTGTCGTGCGAAACGTAACCTCATGCTGGTCCCAGCACCCATATTCTCTTGTCAAATTGGAGCTCGTTTTGTGTGTTTACAATGCTTGTTTACTATGTTCCCCCAATAGGGCCAGGTCCCGTGATGGCCTTGATTGGGCCTCTGGGATATTTGACTCTTCTAGTCTTACTTTTAGCCTTTATTACCGACGTGACGCTTAACTACTGTTCTAGTAACTCCTCACCATGCTTCGTCGGTGTTGCTTGTTTTTTCTTTGTTGCTTCCCTTCTTCCCTCCCCCCTCTTCCCTCCCTCTTTCCTTAGGACGGGGGTATATTCGGCAATCCCTCCTGGCTGCCTTGACTCCAAATCATCGGCTCCAATGCCATTGCCATGGCGGAACTGACCTTCGCTTCCTTCAACGCGAAGGGCTTAAACACCCCAGAGAAGAGGGCACAGATACTTTACCACTTCCATCGGCATAAGGTACAAATAATTTGCTTCCAAGAAACTCATTTTAAATCAGGCCATTCCCCCATATACGTAACAAATACTACACTCATTGGCATTTTGCTAACTGTCAGGAGTCCAGGTCCAGGGGGGTCGCCATTGCGATCCACAAATCGCTTGCTCACCAGGTTACTGATTGTCAGGTAGACCCTCATGCACGGTATCTTATCCTCTCCCTCACAATTGCAGGCCAACCCTTTACTCTCATTAACGCTTACGCACCTAACTCGGGCCAGGCCTCTTTTTTCCAAACCCTCCTCGATAAGACACTATTGGTCCCTAAAGGACATGTAGTCTGTTGTGGCGACTTCAATCTCACCCTGGATCCGACACTGGACAATTCCTCCGGGAAATCTTCCAAATCTTTTCGCTCCACCAAACTAGTTAAAAAAGCCTTCAGGCAACTTCAGCTGTGTGATGCCTGGAGAATTCAACATCCAGGGGACAGGGACTATAGTTTTTATTCTACGCCCCATGCCTCATACAGCCGGCTGGATTATGTCATGCTTTCACATGACATTCTTCCGTGGCTACTTTCTACATCCATCGGTAGCAATCTTTTTAGTCTGACCACGCCCCAGTGGGACTGCTCTCCTCTCTGTTCCGGCGGGTGTCCCAGGGCCCAATTTGGTCTTGGAGACTTAATGAATCTCTCCCGTTGGATTCCGGGGTGTCCTGGACCTTTCCCAAAACCATAGAGCACTTTTCCATGGACCACTCGCGGACACAACCTCCCCAAGTATGCCGTGGGCAGCGCTTAATTGTGTCGTAAGAGGTGTTCTGATCAGGCATGGTTCGCGTCTGAAGAGGGAGAGAGCTTACAAGCTTAAAAGCGACTTACAAAAAATGTAAGCGCTTGAAATTGAGCACAAGCGGGCTCTCTCAGCAGAGACCCTCCGAGAGCTCCAGGCCACCAGATCTGAAGTGAAGGGTATTTTGGAATCTTCCTGGAGACGCTACCTGCAAATTGGCAGGAGTCGTTTCTATGAATATGGAAATAAAAGTGGCAAAACTCTCGCTAGAGCTCTTCGCACTCAGGTTGCCCGCTCTCATATCTCAAGTATCAAAAACTCAAAGGGTTCTTTAGTACACACCACCAAAGAAATAAGCGAATCTTTTCTCTCTTTTTACTCGGACCTTTATAATCTTCCTGATCCTGCTCCCCCTCCCCTAGCTCTCCCCTGAATCCATTCTCAGATTGTCTTTCCCCTGACACCATTTCATCACTGGAGACTCCCTTCACCCCTCAAGAACTCGGCTATTAAAAACCTGCCTGGTGGGAAGAGCCCTGGGCCAGACGGCTTCACCAGTAAATTCTTTAAAATCTTCCAAGATCTCCTCTCCCCATTAATGCTTAAAGCCTTTAATTCTATATCGGAAGGGACCCCTTTCCCCACCCAATCCACTTTAGCTCATATCGCGGTCATCCCGAAACCGGGCAAAGATCCCACGGTCTGTGGTAGCTACCGGAAAAATATCGTTGCTCAATGTCGACATTAAACTCTATGCTAAGCTTATAGCTAGTAGACTGAACCCTCTCTTATTGACTCTGATTCACCCTGACCAGGTGGGCTTTGTCCCGGGTAGGGAAGCCCGCGATAACACCATCAAAACCCTAGACTTAATCCAGTATGCCCGCCGACACAATATTCCACTGCTGATCCTATCATTAGATGCCGAAAAGGCTTTTGATAGGATTGCCTGGCCCTTCTTACTGTACACCCTCCATCAATTAGGACTTGGCCCGGACCTCATCTCTAAAAATATGGCCCTTTACCATTCTCCCACTGCCAAAATCAAACTTAATGGCTCACTCTCTGATGTCCCCACATTCGCAATGGCACGCGGCAGGGATGCCCCTTATCCCCCCTCCTCTAGATTCTAATTATGGAGAGGCTATTGGCTGCGATCCGCGCCAACCCGGACATCACAGGTATAAGCATTGGTGACCGTACCTATAAATGCTCCGCATTTGCAGACGACCTCCTGGTCTATGTTACCAACCCCCACATTTCAATGCCTTCACTGATGTCTGAGTTGACGAGGTTCAGTCAGTGGTCTAATTTCAAAATTAATGTTACGAAATCTGAAGCCTTGAGTGTAGGTCTAGCCCCTGCCATACTAGCTGGGCTAAAATCCAATTACCCCTTTGTAAAAGCCATCAAGGGGATCTCCTACTTGGGAAAAAGAATTCCACCGGGCCTGTCCAATATGGTGTCCACTAACTTTGTGCCCCTACATCGAAATATCAGAGATCTGGCCTCCTGGAATAAATGGGAGTTCTCGTGGTTGGGTAGAGTTTTAAAATTCTCAAGATGGACGTCTTTACCCCCGCCTTCGCTACCTTATCCAGTCCATTCCTGCTTATATCCCTCCCCCCTTCTGGAAGCGTCTGCAACGAGCTTTTACAGCCTTCGTCTGGTCTGGAAGGCGTCCAAGACTTTCCTACTCTACACTCACCAGAAGCAAGGAGCAGGGGTTTGGGTCTTCCTGACTGCAGAAGATACTACCGGCTGCCACTTACTCCCGTGTCCTGGAGTTGGTTTATGTCCTGGAGCGACAAGCTGTGGTTCAGCTGGCCCGGGGCGTTTGTCCATTGGGCCCCGGCCTCCCTTCCCTGGATCTGGACTCCTTCCTGGACTGACAAATTTCCAACCACATTTTCCATACATCACACCCTTTACATCACCTTCTCCTATAGGTTCTGGTTGTATTTAATTGACAGGGAAAAGGTCCTTTTCGCCCATACTCGTTCAACCCAGCATTTCCCCCGGGATGTCTCTGGATTCTTTACAGGAAGCTCTAACTCAAACCACTGCGGTTTTACGACATTCTACATGAGGCGAGATTTCCGTCCCTTTAACTCACTTCCAGATAATTTCCGATCCCGCCCCCAACGCGTATTTAAATTCGCACAACTTCGACACTACTTTGATTCAATCAAGCGAGTGGTGAATTTTAATCGGCCCCTCTCTCCATTCGAGCAGCTGTGCCTGCTTGAACAGCCCCCGAGACATTCCATCTCTTGCTTATACAAAGAGCTAGCTTCTCTACAGCACTCCTCATTGCCACCATATTGGTGCGCCTGGGAAAACTGAACTGGGGACCTGTTTTTTCTACTCCCAGTGGACTAATTGCTTTAAACTCAACCACAAAGCTGTTATTGCCCCCAAAGGGCCCAGGAACATGTTTTAAAATTTTGTCCCGATGGTACAGGGGCCCTTCCGCACTACATAAATGTACCCTCTGTGCTTGATACTTGTTGGCGATGTAGGAATGCGGTGGGAACCATGTCCCACATATGGTGGGACTGTCCTTCACTTCGGGACGTTTGGGAGGGAGTCTACAGAGTAATTCAAGAACTCACAGATGTACGATTACCTTGTTCCCCTGAAAACCTTCTTGTTTTCAGTTTGATGTCAGGATCCCAGCCATAAAAAATCTCTTTTACGCCACCTCCTGCACGTGCTAAAACAGTGATACCCCGTCACTGGAATCTACGAGTCCTCCCACTATTAAGGTAATGGTTTTGCGGAGATTTCACATATACACCGAATGGAGGAACTAATAGCTCATACACCGGCCCAATCTGAAATTGTGTCCAAAACATGGTTTTACTGGCTCTCTTTCCAATCTACTCCACTCTTTCGTACGCTCACTACCGATAGGTATCTTTCCCGCCCAAACCGCCTCCTAATCATGGATTAACTTCTAGTTGAATCACAAATAGCTACCCGCAGGTTGCATTACAACATCTTATTCTGGGGTCTCGTCTGCTGGTGTGTGGGACGCCGGGTTCTGTCCTCGTCCGCAATCCCTTTCCCCTCTCTCCTTTCTTTCCCTTCCCCCAGATCCCCCTTTTTTATTTTATTTTATTTTGTCTATCCTCAGGGTATATATTGTTCATTGCACTGTGATATCAGTACCCGACAATATAAGCCATGATATATTATAAAACCCTTTTATGATATGTACGTTTATATCTTGTTTGGCCGACTAGGCCTACTGTCCTTTGAAAACCTTCTGTGCATCTCATTGCATATGATGTTCTAAACTTTAAGCGCTGTATTTTCTTAATAAAGCTTTTGAATTGAAAAAAAAAAAAAAGATTTAACACCTCATGCATAGTGCTATAAAAAGAAAACCCATGAAAAATAAAGCATGGACAGGGACTTTGAATCCTTGTGACATGCAAAACCCTTGATAAGTCATGCAGCAGGCTTAAAGGAGCTTTTTTCACAGCCAGCTTCAGGCTCCCACTTCCTGTTCACGCTGTGGGTGGTTATTTGCATATCAGCCCTGCCATTCCAAGTTGAGCCTGTTGGAGGGACATTAGTGATGGATAGTTTTTAACAACAGGGCTGAAGGTTACAGAGTTCTAAATGGTTAAAGTTTGTAAGATACATAAACAAGCCCTTATACTGCTGATAAGATACAGCAGAAAGTGAAGTTAATGGCAAAGAACGGCTAAGGCACGGGTGAGTGGCATGTGACTGCTTCAGCCGATCAGCAGTTAAAGCGGTGACATTCTTGTCTGGAAGGAAGCAGAAGACCAGCAGCCGATGAAATGTGCAGTGCTGGAATGAAGGTGAGTGTAATTTTTATTTTAAATGGGTCCAACTATGCTAATATAAAAAAGTAAAATGAGCTGGATGATCCCAGTGCTTGGCTGTGCTTGGAAGCTATCGATTTTTAATGAGAGAGCGCCAACATTGGAGAGGTTTCTGGCTCATTCTCTCACCCCTATCAGTCAATGATATCATATCCTATTGATATTCCATCAATATCTATGGTGGGAATACCCCTTTATTGGATGACTTCCAGCTACAAAAGAAGAAATTGCAGAAAGGAAAAAACAAAAAACAAAACATTCTTACTATTTAAAGCGATGTGTATATGGGCCAGACATAACATGCGGCCCTGTCGTCTCACTCATGCCATAGGCTTCATATAAAGTAATGTTGAGTCCTAGGAAAAATTCCATTGTTTCTGCAGAGATTGGAGCTGCGCCCGAGAAATATTTCTGACAGCACGAAAAACCCAGCATCTTGCGAATTTTGGACAAGACGAAGAAATCCGCCACAGCTGGAAGGAACGGCTTTAGTTCACCACTAAGAACACATGACAAACACATGGATAAAAACCGTGTTAAGTTAAAGGACGACTTAATGATGCACATAAAAATATCAGGAGCATTGATAGGACTTTTGATTATTTGGTTTTAAGATTCGCTGAAATAGTTATTGTAAGAAAGAATGGGCTGTGTCAAAGATTTGTAGCGGTAAAATCACACATTTTTACTTTATTATTTAAACTGGTTTTATATTTAGTAGTAGCAAAATCCTTTCCCAGAGAATGGTGATAGATAAAGTTTCTGTTTAAGAAGCTTTCTCATTCACAGAGATCTGTTCTAGAGTTTTATAAAATATGTAAACCCCTGCTAAAACATTATGGGCGACATGTATGAATGGGGCTGCGCCAGAATTTTGGCCTCAAAAAGTTGTAGTAGACCAGTTCTATAGTTGCATGAACAAGCGTACTCCAAACTTTGGCGATAAGTGCCTTGGTACTGCGCCAAAGACACTTTTTAGCGTGTCAAAGTTTTGGGGCGTTCGGGGGCGTGTTGCACCACATTAGTAGAAGTAGACACATTTATGATTCTTTGGTGCAAACAGAACAGCCAGACCAAGTTAAAGGTGGTGTACCTGAGACAGACTTGTCCTATTAATACATGGAAATCCCTGAAGAAGCATTTATGCTATCTATCATACATGAAAAACTTTGAGATTCTTAGTTCACATGTTTTTGATCAAAAAATGCTTAAGCCGCCCACGAACTTACAACGTGATCTCAGGTCGGGTGGTCCCTACGCTATCTTTACCTCTCAATGGAGCCAAATTCAGGCCCCCTCACTGGGTCAAACCGACCTCCATTTATCCAGAGAGAAAGAAATAAAAAAACACCAACCTTGCAAGCTGCACTCATATAACACCTGTGAAAGTGGGCGGTGCAGGAAACCAAAATGGAGGCATTCCTTCCTCCCTATATAGATTAAAAGCGATATATGCCAAATACAACATATAGTTCTGCACAAAAAACATTTCTGAAAAAACACAATGTGGGAAAGTGGGCGGGTGCAGGAAACCAAAATGGAGGCATCCCTTCCTCCCTATATAGATTAAAAGCAATATATGCCAAATACAACGTATAGTTCTGCACAAAAAAAAATTCAGAAAAAACAATGTGTAAAAGTGGCGGGTGTTTTTTCAGAAATGTTTTTTTGTGCAGAACTATACGTTGTATTTGGAAATATATTTTTTAATCTATATATGGAGGAAGGGATCCCCTCCATTTTGGGTTTTCCTGCACCCCCACTCTCACAGGCTGTTATATGAGTGCAGCTTGCAAGGTTGGTGGTTTTTTATTTCTTCTCTCTGGATAATGGAGGTCGGTTGACCCAATGAGCGCCTAAAATTTGGCTCTATTGAAAAGGGTAAAGATAGCGTAGGACCACCCGACCGGGAGATCAAGTTCGTGGGTTGCTTAAGCATTTTTGATCAAAAACATGTGAACTAAGAATCTAAAATTTTTTTCATGTATGATAGATAGCATAAATGCTTATTTAGGGATTTCCATGTATTATTGGCCTTTTTGCAGGGGTGTGCCAAACTGGTAATTGGTGTGCGTGTGTAAAAATATATATATATATATTTTAAAAATATATATATATATAATATGCCGCAGCCCGCCATGGCAGCCAGGTCACATTGTGTTTTTTTCAGAAATGTTTTTTTGTGCAGAACTATACGTTGTATTTGGCAGACTTGTCATATTGGCACTAGACTGCGCCTGTATGTATGACCTGCAGAAGAACAGGTTCATACAGCCTAAGGCTTATCCTAACTTTAATATGCAGAATATGGAACTGTACTGCGAGATGCATAGTTTTGTAAGGCCTCGTTCACACGGCTTATTTGTCCGCGGATTGGCGCCGTACTGCGCGCCGGATTTGCGCTGCAGTATGGCGCCAATCCGTCGGAGTCATTACGGTAATCCACTGTTCTCATAGAGAACAGTGGATTCTGTCACTCCTGCCGCTCGGCGAAGCCGCCACGGGGGGAGAAAGTGACCTGCACATTATTTACGGCGCGTACGCGCCGTAGATAATGACAGTCTATGGTGCCGGGGAGCGGGCGCCCCCGCCGCGCTCCGGCCCCGCCCCCATCCCGCCCCTTTTCACGCCGGATTTGTAGCGCAATCGGCCCCCACAAATCCGCCGTGTGAACACGGCCTAAAAAGTATATTTCAGACCAACTGTATATACTTAATCTGTTGGAGAATGATGCAATTTTCTTTCAGTGTAGACTATGCAGAAAACTAATACAATGTATACCACCTTTTTTTTAAAACCCGATTTTGACTTCACTGAAATGCTTGGGGCCTAAAGAAAATTTAAATATCTTTTTTTAAATCAATTCCCAATTTTGATTAAAAAACCCTTGGGCAGATTTACTATAACAGTCTAATAGTTAGACACTGTAAACGTAGACCTGGCAGCATAAGAATATATCAAACTGATCATGGTGGCTTATGCTGTTTAATAAATTTGATGCATTTTAAAACCCTCTAGTCTTGCTTTACACCACCTTTTAGGTTAGATTACATCAATAATTGCACTATTGATTTCCAATAAGCCATTGATGAAATGCAAAATGTGTCATACACTGTCTAAAACATATAACTGTAGTATAGAGCGTTTACACCATTATTATGTCGCTAATGCATTGTTAAATTTGTTCACACTGACATCAAAGGTCCTTCAGATCCAACTGGCTTTTAATAGGTTTGACTACTTTTTTAATTGTTTTTACTGGATAGAGTTACACAGCTCAACTATTCTGGCCCATTAAGAAGCAATATAAGGGTAAGTTCACACAGAATATTTTGAATGCATCTGCAAAACACTTCCCATTCTTTTCATGTGCAAAATTTTGCCAAAAAAAAGTGACATCAATTCATTGACAAAGAATTACTTTGTATTCTGCAATGAGTAGCTGAGATTAGCCCCATTGAAGTAGATTTAGTCTACATCCAAAATAGTGTTAAAAACTGCCGCTACAAAGTGAAAATTTCTGCAGAAATCTTATGGTGCCACCTCAGATGCGATGATTCCTCTACAGATTTTTCCAACAGAAAAATCTATCATGTGACCATAGTCTTAGATCTTTACAGTGTGCTCACTCAATCTTCTATTCAACATCTGACCTGTAACCATATTAATTTATTACTACTTAAATAACAATATTTTAGATTGTAAGTGCAATTTCTGGAAAAAATATTTATTATCACTTGGTGCGAACAATTGTGTGGACAAATTGTTGGTACCCTTCTGTTAAAAGAAAAATCCATAATGGTCACTAAAGTAATATAAAACTGACAAAAGTAATAATAAATTTGAAATTTAAATACATTTTACCAAAAATCAACTAATGAAAGACAGTCATTGCTTTTTAATTGCGGTTCAACCGAAAATTTTTAAAAAAAACAAATAATGAAAATGGCCGGGCAAAATTATGGTACCCCTAGACAAAATTTTAAAAAATTTTACCATGGGACATTTAAGCTAAGGGTGTGTCCTTATTTACTCAAAAAAACGTCTTCCAAGCTTGTAATCAATATAGAAGCAGGTTTAAAACCATCACCTTAAAATTTTTATTTGGAGTGGTTTTGGGGATTGTGTTTAAAAGAAATGCGCCCTTTCCATGAAAAAATACTTATTATTTTTACTCTCCTTTTGGGGGAAATTAGTGCTAAAACTTTTGCGATCATAAGGGGATTTAATTAAACCTGCTTCTGTATTGCTTATAATCTTCCACTTCCATGTCACGAGCTGGTACTGGTGGCCACCACTCCTGCGGACCCCATCATCTGGTTCCCACCTTCTTATGAGAGTCTATGGGGTTTTTGCCCTTCCCCAACCTCAAAAGTGGATTTAAAACTACTTCTGCTTTTAAGTCGTTTTATTGCCTAGGGTGCATGTCTCAGCTTCCCCTCCCTTTTTTAAAATTTTAATCTTTTAAACTGTCATTTAAAGAGTAAAAACAATGCTGTTTGGGATCATGGAAATAAGGGGAAAGTTGTCCCCGGAGATTAGAGAGAAAATTAAGACAAACTTGTTTTTAAGGGAAAAGGGTTTTAAGCTTGATGTTTCGTTTCTACAGTCAGGCGCCCTCATCATCATTAACCTTTCAAAGGGCCCCCCTCATTAAAAAAAATGGGGTCCCACCCCTTAATAATTCCCATTTTTTTAAAAAATCAGTGGGCCCCTTTTTTATTTGGGCCCCCTGAAGGTGACGCCTGTGCTGCCTTTGACTACAGTTGTACATATTAATCAGAAGTTGAAGATCTATGGGACTATAGCCACCCTCCCTGAATGTGGCCTGAAAAGGAAAATTGATGACAAATTGAAGACATGAATAACATGAGTGGTAACCAAAGAGATCAGAACAACCTCAAAAGAGATTAGAGGTGAACTCCAAGTTCCAGATACATGAGTATCAGATTGCAAGATTGCACCATCCATCGCTGTCTTTGCCAAAGTGGACTTAATGGAAGGTGAGAGGAAACCACTGTTGAAAGAAAATCATAAAAAAGCAAGACTGGAATTTGCCACAATGCATAATGACAAGCCTCAAAGCCTCTGAGAGAATGTCATTTGGACAGATGAGACAAAACTGGAGCTTTTTGGACAGTCACATCAGCTCTATGTTTACAGGTGTTTATAGATGCAAAAATGAGCGGTACAAAGAAAAAAACATTGTACCTACTGAGAAAAATGGAGGAGGCTTAGTTATGTTTTGGGGCAAAATTGCTGCATCTTGCACAGGATGTCTTGAATCTGTGCAGGGTACAATCATATCATAAACCTATCAGGACATTCTGGAGCTAAATGTTCTGCCCATTGTCAACAAAGCTTGATTTTAATCGCAGATCATGGATCCCCCAACAGGATAATGACCCAAAACATACAGCTAAAAGCATCCAAGCATGGCAAAGATCAAAGCATTGGGCTATTCTTAAATTGTTTTAAATCTTCTTCAACATTTGTGAAAAAGGCTGAAACATGCAGTCTGGATAAAGCACCTTTCAAACCTGAGATAGCTGGAGCTATTTGCTAATGAGGAGTCAAACAAAATTCCTGTGGACAGGTGCAGAAGTCTCATTAAGCATTACAGAAATCGTTTGTTTGCAGTGATTTCCTTAAAAGGTTGTGCAAAAATATTAAGTTAAAGGGGTTGTCTCAATACATTGATTCATCTTACCTCAGTCCTGGTTTCTTGGTTTCCTTTTGAATTCAGGGGCGGGTTTACTGACTTCTACTAGGCTGCACTAGAAGCCATGTCTGTAGATATAGCATCCAGTGCTGGCAGCCTATCAGGAGAGAGTAAACAGATCTGTAGCTATAGCAACCTGAGGAGCTGATGCAGTCCATACAAGAGGGGATATCTAGTAGTAGGTAGGAAAATGTTAATGGACCTATATTGCAAAGAGATTTGTCTTTGCAAGATCTTTAACATAAAAAGAAATCCTTGTAGTGAGACAACCCCTTTAAGGGTACCTTCATTTTGTTCAGGCCAGTGTCATTAGTTTTTTTTTTTTTTTTTTTCAGTTCATTCAAAAGCTATGTCTGATTTTCATTAGTTGATTTACAGTAAATTTATTATTACTTTTGCCAGTTTCAAGTTATTTCAGTGGTCATTATGGTTTTCTCTTCTTTCTTTAAAGGAAGAGTACCAACAATTTTGTCCATGTGTGTATTCTCTTAACCACTCAATTCTGAAGCTAGACTTTACATGTAGTTTTGTAATAGTAACCAGCTTTAGCTGCTGTGATGATATCATTTAGTCACACAGTCACTGAAGAGTCATAGAATTTAATAGTCCCTGATCTCTCCTACCCTTTTCCACTTTGTGGGTCCCTCTCTTATGGTTTACAATATTGTTGCATTACCTAATATATGAAAGCCTGTAAGTTAAAAAGATTCAAAATTCAGGTTCAAGTAATGTTTTACTTTAAAACCTGTTATTCTTTTAACAATATCCTGAAGGACACTGCCACATCAAGCTCTATAGCAATGCAAGCCCACTTTTGAAAATTAAATAGATATAAGCTGTTGTTAAAAAAAAAAAAAAAAAAAAAGAAGCTATTTTTATTAATTTCTTACTTTCTTGATGCATTCAAATTTCTTTCCAGGCTGACAGACATTGCCCAGGACAGCATCTTTCTCCGGACTACTCCTGCTAGTGCAGATACTTCTTTGATACGTTCCATGATCTTCTCCCATACTCTTGGGACTCCCATGTGAGATGTGGGTTGTGCCTCCTTCAATGTGTCCACCAGTGTCCCCTGTTAGCAAAACAAATTGTCATTTAAACAGGTAGGCCTAAGTGTCAATAGCATATATTGCCAAGAGGAAAAAAAAGAAAAAAACGGACCCGGCGCACGTGCAGTGGAGATAGAAAAAGCCCAGGCTAAAGGCTTTCAATTAAAAATGTTTATTCTAAAAATGGCGCGGCATTACCGAGACACAATTAATAAACATACAGACATAAAAAGAAACTTTCGCGTTTCGCCGTGCACCGCGCTTCATCAGAAGCGCGAAACGCGTAAAGTTCTTTTTATGTCTGTATGTTTTTAATTGTGTCTCGGTAATGCCGCGCCATTTATGAGAATAAACATTTTTAATTGAAAGCCTTTAGCCTGGGCTTTTTCTATCTCCACTGCACGTGCGCCGGGTCCGTTTTTTTCTTTTTTTTCCTCTTGGCAATCTTTCTCCCATCGGTCATCCGAACGGAGTACCAGAGACCATCGGCTGCCGTAGTAAGGGCTACGGGGTACAAATAGCCCTGCAAGCGCTTATGAGTGTTGTGCCTCTATATTAGTAGCGCAACACCAAAAGGTGAGAATATACCATCTGACACTACCTATATATACTGTTTACAGTATAACACTATTGTGCGCCCCCTCTCTTCTTTTTTCTTTTCCTGCATATACAATAGCATATATTCTTACAGTAATACATTACATACACTTTCATAGTACATTAATGTTAGTATCTAGAAAAGTGAAGAAGGGATGATACATATGTACGATAGGTCAAAACTGAGGAGTCACTCTTGATCCTCGTACAGAGTTTGGAAAGGAACTGGATCATCCTCATGGTTCTGCAGATTTTCAGTAATGTATATTTTGAAAAAAAAAGTATGAAAAAGACGAGCTTGAAAAAGGCTCTGGATTGAACCGAAAAATTGCTCAAGCATAGGAATAAGAGGCCTTGGACCCATCTACCTTTTGGAGTGCTATGAATTTGCTTTTATATTTAGCAACAGACTATTTAACAAAGTTTGGGATCACTGGCAGCCTTGGATTTGCTAGTTTAAAGGTATAGTCACACATCACCCATACACTTATACATTGCCTGTGATGAGTGAAGGACAGTCTAGTAGTATTTGCAATGGTTACTGCCCTTCATTATACCTTAGCTGACTGACACTCTTGGGGAGATTTATCAATCGTGTAACACCAGTTTTCCTGGATTTAAGTCCCACATTTTGTTACGTGCCTGTTTTGTACAAAGCTTTACATTTTTTTCATATTTTGTGCCACTCTTGGCATGTCTTAAAAAAGTGGGCAGGGCACAACCTCCTGCGGCCCAAAAGATTTACAGTCTGATTGTGGAGCTCAGACAACCATAGATGCTCTACTTATTACAAATGTCTCAACTTACATGAGCGTTAGACTGGAGTATGAAATGCCATTTTAAGTAAATATCCCTCTTAGTGCCTACAACTCACACTGTGTCTTTCCCACATGGAATAGCTGTTAAAGGAGTTGTCTTGCTACAAAGAATAGCTTCCAACATGTTGGGAACACTAATTGAAGACGTTTTCCAAATATATTGGGTTATTCATTTTTTTTTTGTGTTAAGGGGGCTACAAGTGATTTTATCACCTTCTGAGGGTTTTCTAGTTTCCCAAGTGACTGACTTGTGTATTTCTCCCCCCATGCTGTTTGTTCTATCTGATAGCAGGGAGTGAAGTCATCACACAGGTTATGGCAGCACAGAACTCTGGACAGTAAGAGCTTGTTTGTTATCTGATCTTTCAGACAATAGACAGTAATTACGGCCGTTTACTTTAACTCAGAAGCTTCCCTGGTCCTGACAGCATGAGATTTATCTAATTAGCAGAGGTCTGAATACACAGAGCTCATATGCTAATTACAGACAGCTTGATCAGAAAGTGACAGAGCCAAGCAGCATTATTTTATTCATGCATTCTATGAAACTTTGAGATGAGACAACCCCTTTAATACAGAGCAACAGACTGTATGCTACTACACATACAACATGAAACCAAAGCAAGTATCAGGGCTTCCCAATTACTCAGATTTATTTTCCTTAGTGCAAATGCTGCAATTAACTGCCATTTTTTCTTTGAGGTCTAGCAATGTTTATTTGATTCTCACTATGCTTTTACTGTGATAGAAATCAGCTCTCTATGCACTGACTTTCTGGTGAACCCCTGATAGTTTTGTGTTTATACACAGCAGAACTGCAGGGTTGGAAGAGAGCAGCATCCTGTACCAGTGATGAGGCAGAAGGTGTGTTTCAGACTACATCAGACTTTCGGTAGGCACTTTAGCTAAACTGTAGCCATAGATTACAAGATTACAGTTCTGGGCTAATGGATCTGAGATAAAGAGCAGCAAGTCCTGAATAAAATATATAGCAATTATCACCCAAAAGTACCAACCTACATATCATTTTAGGGCTGACAAATGAATATTCATTTTAAGTATGTGATTTTATTGTCTCCTAAAAAGGCCCATCTTGTTTTGACTTACTACCTATGGGTCAACTGGTGGCAAGACTTTTGGCCTGGGAATAGTGTAGGTTCAGTTTAGTATTATTATGACCAACCAACCTGTTTTCTAGATGTATAACAGCAATTTTCTGATTGAGTTCTCTCCTGAACACTCCATAATGTACTTTCATATAAATAGGCAGATAGGACTACAAAATGCAGTATAAATCTTTATTTATCTTCATAATAAACATATAGTAACATTTGTGGCATATACCTTCATGGAAAATATTTCAAAAGGATAAAACCTGTGATACATCAATCTGGTGATCCGGTATAAATTAGTCCATGAAAAGTTAATTCATTAAAGGGATTTTGCCAAGAAGTGATTTCCTTAGCTAACAAGCTGCCACTATCCTCTTCAGTCTTGAAAAAAGGGGCGTTGTTTTCCTGTGTTTAAAAAAGCAAGTGCCTCCTCCGTGATGTCATCGCATCACCTCCCATGAACTCTCCCAAGGCTGATACTCATTATGCAGTCAGCCTTTGTAGTGTGAGAAGCTCTGAGGTCTAGCTGAGCAAACTTTATGTTTGGCTAAACCACAGAGGAGAACTCTGTATTGTACACAAGCTATATATGTTTTGTTTTCTCCCTCTTATCTACTCAGGAGAAAAAGATAAGATCCAAGCAGGCAGCCTTCACTTAATACTGCAGGGGTGAGGGAGGAGGGCAGAAGAAAAGATAAGATGGATCCAGCAGGGAGCTGACTGCATGTTTACTTATATAATTACATTACAGGGATTGTCTGGCTCTCCTACACATGAAAGGCTGTTTAGATAACCATCAGAGAGCCATTGTCATTTGTGAGAGACTGAGATAGTGGTAGAGGGAGTGGATTTGAAGAAGAAGAATTTAGTGTCACATTGCCCAAGAACACTGCTTCTGCTCTCCTCCCTCTCCCTTTCCGTTGTCAAAGCTTTTATGTTGTTGGTTGCTTCTGCCAACAGATTAAGTATGCAAACAACACAAGCATGGCCAGCCAGGAGTCTGGGCCAGTTCAGATACTGTCAACAAGTTCAGTAAACATAATTAAAAAATATAGTAAAGAGTCTGCAGCTGTGTACAGCTAACACTTTTTAAAATCATCAATATTTAAAGGAAAAGTGATTAAATATTCAAATTTTGAAGGAATACCCTCGACAAATCAAACAATTAGATCATTTGAGGCAAACCCCTTTAAGTTTAACTTATAGATGATAAACAGAGCCATACCCACATAGTCTAGCAACAACATATTGTGTTCTCATTTCAAAATCCATAAAATATAAACCTTTTTGAAATACAATATGAGCATTAGGTGCACACTGGTGCACTATTCCAATATCAGTTAGCTACACATATCAATCTACTATAAAATATCAAAGGGGAGACAAGAATATTTGAAAAAGCTTTTTAAAAAATTCCTATGTCCCCCTTGATAGTTTTCTTTAGTTGATAGTTGTGGCTCCTGATATTTGGCAGAAGTATATGATAAATTTGCTGCCTTACTACCAGGGTGCATCTATATGGCTCATTTTTTTCAAAAATATTTTTACTAGGTATTAGTTCAAAACCAAATATTGTTTCTAGTTTTTATGTTAAGGAGAGTTGAGTGACTGAGCCTTCCATAGAGTTCTGCTGCAACTTCCCACCCACCTCACTAGGTTTTTAAATCAGTTGCATGTACTCAGTGGCTGGAGACATTTTAGGGCATTTTGATTTGCCCTATGGCAAGTACAGCCCAAGTCGCCCCCTCGCCCCTCAATTATCCCAAAAAATGGCCCCTCCCACACACTTAATTTCCTCTCACCGCCGCCGCGCCAGGAACCTGTCAGTATTAATTTATCTGCATATTTCCACATTAGCTCCAGTCCATCTCCTCAGCATCACTGAGCAATCAATGAAAATCAGTCCCTGACTAAATTTATGCGTTTTGTTTTCAAAATCGCATCTTCCCCACCAGTATACATAGGGGTATTGGGGGGGGGGTAAATACCCTAAATAAACAGTCACCGCGAAAAATCCACCTATAACATGGAACCAAATCTATCGCTAGAACACAATTTGAATTGTTTCACTTTTAAAAACTACACTCTCTTCAAAACCAAGAACCCAAAACCTATTACATACTTAAGGATATCAACATATTATACCTGCCAGACCTCTGACCATACACGACCCCCATAAGTGTGACTTATCAGCTGATAATATATCAGGCTTCTGATTTACATATACCACCGCTCATAATCTATATTGACCTCATCATTATGGTATATTACTAGTTGTATTAGAGATCGCTCTGCTATAAAATAAACTGATTACACTGCTAGTGACAATTATTGCTCATCAGGAGAACATCATTTCTGATCGATCGCGTTCATCTTTCCCTTTTATCTTCTCATCCGGTTCACACCTTTCTCTTGTTCTGGATGTTCTTTTTTCTCTCCGTACCAATACTCATCACTGCAGATTTGACACAATATATCTTAGAAATCCTCAACAATTTCCAGTAACTTCCTATAATTACTTATGTATATCAAGTACCCCAGATTAGACAGGTAATATTAGATAGCCCCTCCTCTTCAGTCAGGCTAGTAATGTATATGTGTGCTCCCTTTCTAGTACAGTAGTTAAATCGATATATGTGTCACTCTCGAAGTGGCTCAGGTATATAGACATACAAGTCACTCTTTAGGTCAGGTTATTATAGTGAGTAGTCTTTCTGGGCATCTCGTCAGTATATAGAAATAGGAGTTTTTTTTGATCACCTCAGCATGATTATATCAGCTATAAGGGGCTCAGGCAGGTAAAGTCAGGGAGCCACACAGGCAGGTAAATTAGCCATAGTGGTGTCCACACGGCAGGCGTAATTGGGCTCAGCAAGGCGTATCTACAGGTGGCTCAGGCAGGTCGTCTTATACAGTGGGCCACAAATAGGAGTTATAGTTTACAACATGCAGTTGCGTTATGGAGGGCCACAGCTAGGAGAATATGGGGATCCACAATTTTGATGCAGGCGTAGGGTGAAACCACTATGGCATGGCGTATGGGGCCACAGGGCTGGCGCCAATTGTTGGGCCCACGAGTTTCATGTGCGTTTATGGGGGGCCTTATCAGGCAAGCTAATAGGGGCCACAGGCAAGGCATAGTGGGGTTGGTCCACATCAGGCATAAGGGGCCACAAGTTCATGGCGTATGGGGGCCACTTTAAGCAAGGTCGTATGGGTGTCCACTATGCAGTCATATGGGGGCCACTAGGCAGTCATTAATATGTGCCACAGGCAGGCGTGAAGGTGCCTCAGGTGATAGGGCGTAAAGTCCACAGAGCAGGCGTAACTGGCTCATGGCAAGGCTATTGTGGCCTTACAAGCATTGCGATTTGGTAGTTGCCACATGCAGTGCCATATTGGGGTGCCACAGGCAGGCTTTATAGTGTGGCCACAGGCAGGCGTATATTGTGCCACAGGTAACGTATATGAGCCACATGCAGGCGTATAAGGGGCTCAGTGCATGGCGTATTGGTGGCCACAGAGCAATGCGTATGGGGGTCCACAGATCAGGCATTATAGGGCCATCAGGCCAGGAATCATAGTGGGCCACATGCAGTGCGTATGGTGGGAGTCCACAGCATGGCGTAATGGATCCATCAGTGATGCAAATAGGGGCCACCTGCTAAGTGCGTATACGGAGGAGCCACATGGCAAGGCAAAATGTGGGGCTCAACATAGGCAGGTGCTGTATTAGATTTAGGGTGCCTACAGGTCAGCTATAGTGGGTCCTACATGCGTATAAGGTAGATGCTCAGAGGCAGTGGCTGTTCAATGGCGGCCCGCTCACTATGGCAGAGCGTGTATAGGAGGGGCCACAGTGCAGGCATATGGGGGCCACAATGAGCAGGGCGTATGGGGCCACAGGCAGGCCCAAAATGGGTGAGTTCCAAGTTCCAGTGCTTATTAGGAGTGCCACCGCTAGGACGTTATATGAGGGCCACCAGGTACTGGTTCGTATTCGTGTGCTCAGCTATTGTCGTTATAGGGGCTCAGAGCATGCGTATAGGGTACACATGCTATTGCGTATTGGGATGCCACAGGCTAGTGCATATGGTTCCATCAGGACTAACAGGAGCATATGGGGCCCACAGGACAGGAATTATAGTTGGTCCACAGGCAGGAATATAGAGGCCACAGGGCAGGCGTATAAGGTGGACTTCAGTTGCTGAGCGATCGGGGTCCACTAGCAGGCTTATTTGGGCTCTACACATGGCGTATGGGGGTCCCTACATAGTGCATGGCATATAGTGGCCCTACTAAGCATTGCTAATGGGGGCCCATGGTCCAGAGCGTAAAGGGTGCACAAGGCATTTGCGTAGGTGGGTCACAGGCAGTGTGTCTAACTTTGTGGCACCAACAGGTCAGAGCGAATGAGGTCCGGCCCACAGCCAGGCAAATAGATGGCCACAGCAGGTGCATATATGTAGTGTCTTACAGCTAGTGTATATTAGGGGCTATTTAACTAGGGGCACTAGTCAGGCCTCATATGGGGCCACAGTCAGGTATATAGGGGCTACTAGGTCAGGTCAGTTTATGGAGGGCCTACAGGCAGACGTATGGGGGCACAGGCAGGTATATAGGGGCCACAGTCATGCATGTATGGGGCTCATATTGCAGGTAATTAGATTTCGTGGATCTACAGGCAGGTAATATTATGGGGGCTTACAGTTTTTTCAGGCAGAAAAATAAACAATCATTTATACCTCACCTTAACCTGCTTCTTCGTCACGCCCGCGCGTATCCTCGTTCTTTTCCGGAGCCGACCTAGCGCTCCTACCGGCATCTCCTCGTGCGCACACACAATGACGCGCAGTGTCGCCCGAGGAGAGGGCATTTGCGTTGCGACTGACATCACTTCATTCGAACGCTTTGAGCCAGCATTGACCCTCTTACGGGGGGCCTGCGGCCGGATCCCTCAGCGTCTATTGAGATGACCCGCAGGCCCCACTGTGTCGGGCTCCATTAGCGGCTTACGGTAGGATCCAGCGATTCTTCTTCTCTGTGAGCGTTTCCGACACTGTCTGCGGAGCTAAGGGATGTGCACTATTTCGCTCCTCTAGCTCTGCAGAATGCGGAGTTCAAACGATACCTTAGCCGCGTCTTCTCATTGCCCAATGGCAGCAGCCTGGAGCCTCTGCGAGGTTTCGGGGCCTCGGTCCGTTTCGCCTCTTAAGGATCGGCAGAGAGTTAGGCGCTCTTGTTGTCTAGTTGGCGATTCTGAGCCTATCCATCTGCCGACTCCCGTCGTCCCGCCTCTGAGAGTTGTACTTAGTAAGCTGGTGCCTTTTCACCCCCATGTAATTATAAATGATATGAGTTCTGACAAAGACACCAAAAAAGAGAGAGTAGCAAATTTTTAGTTTAGGACCCTATGAGCCTTCGATTTTTGCGAGAGGTACCTGAATTGAAATGTTTCTGGTCTGGTGTGGATAATAGCAGTTTTTTATCAAAACATGTGAACTAAGAAACCGTCATAAAGTTTTTTCTCATGAATCTTCAGTGTAGCAGATATGCCTTTTTCGAAAATTAATTCATTATTATCTCACCCCCTTTTTATATTTTTCTATTTAGTTCTTATAGTAGTGCTACTGATTATTGGAATGGTATAGTTCCGCCACATATGTGTACAGACTATATATTCGTCTAGTTGGATTGTTTTTGTAAATAACCACTTTTCCTTCCTCAGATTGCTTTCTCCTTATCCACAAGGATTTTTCATATCCTTTTTAAATATATTTACCATGAGAGTGGTATTATTCTATTATTTATTTTCTTTAGAGCGCCCTTAATTTTCCAAGGGACCTGTACAATTTTCGAAATTTGGGTTACAATTACATAACATAGGTCTCAAAAACAGTTGTACAAAAAGGATAAGGTGGCGAACAACTGTACAGGTGAGAGATGGACCTGCCCAAAGGCTTTGCTACATATGCCTCGACAAATGTACTATAACTATTTTGTTTTATGAAGATAAGTTAAAGATTCATACTGCTTTTTGTCAGCTTCTATATCTGCTTTTTTAAATATAAAGTAATTTATGTACCACATCTTATCCTTATTGACAGGTTACATTTCTCTGACGATACCTTTAGAGCATCTGATTTGCAAAGTTACACATTTTTCCTTCCACCATTTGATCCGTGTCCATAGGACCAGTTAATGATATTTGAGCATCAAGTGTGACACTTAGGGGTAGGTATCTGAACAATGGTTTTATTCTTGTTAGCTCTCTTTTCTCCGGCTGCATGTCTCCACAGCGACTGGCTATTGGGCCAGTCTCTGTCCAGGTTAATCTGATGTTATTTTTTAGAAAAGTCAGATCAATCTTTATACCAATTAATTCACATTATAATTGATTCTTACATGTTTTTACAAAGCAAATTCCCATTGTTAAATAGACATCCTTCCATGAAAATTGTGAAATTTTACTTTGATGTATTGTATCTCAAGACTAGCTGAATTTATGTGAACAGATTTGATAGGACTGTAAAGGGCTGCCATCACCTTTAACAAAAAAATTATTAAAAAAACAAAATTGTGTTAGTTAAAGTATGAAGTGTAGCTAAATGAGCACAGTATTAACTAGTGATGAGGTCTTGACTCATTCAACTGAACTATTAAATCACATTTTAAGAGAATTTAAATAACTTCTTACCAATTACCTTTTTAACACCATTATTCTAGATCTCCTGAAATATATTATGCAAACATAGCGAGATACACCAACTATCCATTTGGAATGTTACCACTATTCCATTAATGCTATATTTTGACTATCTTGAGCAGTTTTCTTCCATATGCCTAATATTGAGTCTCTGTAAAGAGAAAAAAGGTGTTCCATGGCACTCAGTCCCATAATTATCTATTAGACTTGTATTTTGTATGCAGAGGCATCTTAAATAAGTCTGCTATCAAATAAAGGTTACTTTTCTACTATTACCTACACATAACTCGATCATTTTTGCTTTCTTACAATCACACCTGTCATGAGTTTATTTTGTATAGGCATTTAAAAATTGATCAATAATCTTCAAACCTCTCAACAAGAAATTACTTTCATTATTATACTACCTGTTTACCTATGGGGATAATTGTCTTACCAAACAATCTCTTTAATGAGATTCTTGTTATATTAACTAATAGCAAGATGGAACTTACAACTAATAAGTTTTTCTACTACAACCGTTCACCTCTCTTGTTCTCTGCTTCTTGTTGGTTTCTCATGATAATTTCTGGCCAATTCACTACAGCCAAATTCATATATCAGACTGGTTGTCCCTATACTTGAATCCGATATTGGAAACAGTATTTATTTACAATCTTTATTGTAAGCATTTTCTCTCACAGAAGTCGGAACTAGATATTTTCTTTTTGCGACATCTTGTAGAGATGTCCAACAAATAGAAAATCTATTCCAATATACAATCTCTTAACCTTTAATAATTATCCACATTAATAATAACACTATTACATATACCAAGAAGGAGGGGTACTACAAGCTTATTAAATTAAATATTAGATATAAACTGACAATAGTGAAAAAACAATACATGAAGATCAAATAGGATTATGCCTATCTCACCCTAAATTATTCTGTATGCCCTACAAAATGGCCCTGAGAGTTGATATAGGTTGTTCCATAAAAAAGTGACGGTCCCACGATCAAAATAGACTTCCTAAACTCCACTTATCCCCTCAAAGCCAATTTTATATCCCAAATAATAGAGTCAAACTTCAACAGTAAAGAGAATGAACATACTACGCTACACATTAAATATTATAGGGAACAATATTCATTAATATAACAATATTTCAACCAAACTATTTATCTACCCTGGGTCAATGATGGATTTTTTGAGACACTTTCTCTCAAAGAGAGACACACAAAGCCTCTGGCTCATCAATGGATAATCTTTTCACCCTACTGAATGACACTCTGTTAATGTCAGAGGGGAAACGTGGTCTGGTAGTAATAAGGTTGAACATATTGTTTCCCTTTATTGTTCCCTACAATATTGTGTGGATGCTGTGTTTTCTTTTTGTCCACTCCGATTACTGATTGAGTTTTGATCTTCTTTTATCTGGAATATCTTAGGCTATTGAGAGGATAAAAAGTAGGATGTTCGTAGTCTATTTTGGTGGGTAATTCCTGACCTTTTATTTCGTGACGCTTATCCGCTCAGGCCTTTGTAGTACCTTACAGATAAGTTTTAGGGTAGAGATAGGCTCTCTCGCTATTGATCTTCATGTATGTTTTCTTTTGGTTGGTTTATTTTCTATATTCCATCTTTATTCTGAAGTTTCAGAATTTGTCTTTCCTGTTTGTTTTACCTTATAGAGTCAGTTCTGTCATGACAGACATGAATTTGATTGCTTTACTTATACATATCATGACTTAGCATCACTGCTTTTGGCTTATCCAGGTAGTATCGTCGACGTACATATATATAGGACATACAGGCATTGGTTGGCTTATCTAGAGTGTATACCATCAACCATGTGCTGTATCACTTGACTTATTCTATTTCCTCATTCCATGAACTCTTTCCACTAGAATGTTATGGAAAAACAGAAAACAAAAATTGTTGGGTCGTATTTGGATATATATACTATATAACATCATATATTGAGTATTCTTGCAAATATTGCTGTCTCTCTTATATATTCTGTCAATGTGAATCCGAGTTGTTACATACCAAATTTCCAATACTGGTATTTACAGAATTTCCAGCTGATTTCAAGCATTATGAAACCCACTAAGAATTCTCGACAGTACACTAGTGTTGCATAGACATGCAATTGAAAAACCCATGCTTGTGGATGTCTTATTACATCATTGGTTTTATAAAAACGTCGTGAGTTTAAAGAATCCAGTCATAATATGCACATTGCCTTGTCTTTAATTCCGCCCTTGTTTTTGAGCAGTTGTTATCTGTTGAGTTTATTCCTAGAGCGGTTAAAGTAACTAAAATCCGACCGACGGTTTTTTGAACTAAATCATGAGCACAACTACACCGCACATTCCTTGCATAGGACAATATGACTGTTTTTTGTCCTATGCTGTCTGGTTGATTGCCCTTAGCCTTACATTGATACTAAACATTAGGATTTACAAGGCAATCACAGAAACTTGAATTTTCTCTATGAGGCTCAGAATTATATCCAATGGCAAAAATGATGCTATAAGATGCAAAACTGAGCCCGTAGAAAAATATAGGATCACTTTTTTCTTTACCAGTAGTACAAAAACAACAGAAGAAATCATGATGAGAGGGCATGAAATATAGGAAGGCTGCCTTAGCATCTTGCACAGTGCTAGAGAAATGACTTCCCACATTACTTTCAAAAAGATGATTTAAGAAGAAACAGTTTCAAATTAGTGATATTTTCTATTCTTCAGATGGAGTACTTAAAGGGGTTGTCTCACTACATCGTTTCATCTCACCTCAGTCCTGTTTACTCAGTTTCAATTTTGAATTCAGGTGCATGTTTACTGGCTTCTACTGGCCTGCAGTGACAAGCTGCTGAGGACACCAGGAATGAACAGGTCTGTAGCTATAGCAACCAGTGCTGGCAGTCTATCAGGAGAGATCGAACAGGTCTGTAGCTATAGCGGCCAGTGCAGGCAGCCAATCAGGAGAGATCAAACAGGTCTGTAGCTATAGTGATTAACGTTGGCAGCCTATCAGGAGAGATCAAACAGGTCTGTAGCTATAGCGACCGGAGGCAGCTATCGGAGAAGACAGTCTTAACTAAGTGACCAGCTGCAGCCTATCAGGAGAGATAGAACAGGTCTGTAGCTCTATCGACCTGAGGAGCTGATGCAGCCCATACAAGAGGGGATATCTAGGAATAGGTAGGACACTGTTAATGGACATATATTGCAAAGTGACTTGTTTTTGCAAGATCTTTAACATAAGTAATCCTAGAAGTGAGACAACCCCTTTAAGAGAACAAAATAGTATAAAGTTTAAATGTAAAATAATAATTAAACTAAATGCATAGTATGAGTACAGCTAAACAAATAAATCTGCTCTACCTCTATTGACCATGTTACTTTTGATCTTCCCTGGAAGGCATGCTGCTTGACACCGCTCTTCTCCTCTGGTGCTGCCTCTAGCACGTTCTCTCTCTGCCTCCTCAACTAATATTCTTCCGCTTCTGAAGAATTAATCTCCCATTATTTCTTCTCTGTTCAATAAGTTTCTCAGATATCTGTAGTAGTGCAAAGGTGTTCTATAGTTCTGCTTACTTTTTACTGACCCAGCCTACTACTCTACCTTATCTGTCATCTGTCTTGACCCTCTGACCACGTATTGTATTAAGAAAACTCTGTATGCTGTTCTTCAGCCCATCTACAGTATTGAGAGAACTCTGCCCTAACCTCGACTCTCTGACTACTCTTCACATGCTCTTCTGTACTTCAGAATCTTTACAGTCAGTCATTGCCCAGGGAAACAACTCTAAGTGTAGCAACCTGGGGATTTTCTGCAGCTCCAAGTCTAGATTTCTGTATAAAGGTTAGACTGTAAAAACCTGTGAATCGCTTAAACGCCACTCCTAGTTCAATCTGTTGCAACCCAAGTGACTCACATCTCCTCAGGCCTCATGTCATTTTTATCAGACTGTCGATTACACAGTCGTACTCTTTCTTTAAAGGGGTTGTACCTTCTTGCAAAGTATGGTCTGCAGCCAGCAAGAAGCAAGTTAGGTGCTGTACACAGATTAAAAGGAAACTTATCACAATTTATATTGTGTATAGCTGAGTGAGTATGCTCAGCTATATGTGGAAATCCCATAGAAATTAATGGGGAGAACTACACTAGCTTTTCTATCTTCCTATTCTCTGCGGATGACTCGTAGTGAGGTGCAAGACATCTACAGCCTCTACTTAGGAAGACAGGACATCCCCTTTAAGTCTTCAACCTGGTTAATCAACTGTCTGACCGGTCTCGAAAACCAGATCCTACGAAACATTTAATCTTATCTCATTTGGATGCTCTGATTCCTCCAGCTTTTGTGGCATCTGCACATATGCCTCTGCCACATTCTGCATCCTAAAGTCTAGGTATGTACTTACCTATTGCTATGATGGCAGATATTTTCTTAACCGTTGTACTATCCATTTAGTTGCTTATGGCTCTCATCATAAACTAGTACAGTAGTGTGGTCTAAGCAGCACGGCTTACTTGAGTCTATCTGGAGGGTCTTCAAAAAGCCTGGTTGGAATTTTTGTCTGCAGCTTCTTCTCTGCTTTGTCTTGGACAAGGCACTCCCAATATAGGCTGGTACGCTATTCAGTTTGTTAAGTGGGTAATTTTGGCTAGTTATGACCTGTCATCAGCTATTTTGGATTACTTTATCACTTTGACAACTGGATTTATATCTGGTCATGTGAAAAGTATTGGGAAACCGTATGTGTCCGTTGAGTACTTCAGGTAGTTCCCAGCTTTGCTGCAGTCTTCTGCACCAGTCTCATGAAGCATCAATGCAAGTGGACATATTCAAGCTTACAGTGGACGAACAACATGCATGCATAGCAAAAAATTCTGTTTATACCATGGAGATAACATTGATTTCCTATGGGATTATCATGTGATGCTCTCTCAGAGACTAAAGTTGTGTCTAACTACAAGGAAAACCTGGACAGAGGTTTTATATGCAAGTCCTTATCTCCAGATGGTGCTGGGGTTGAGAAAAAAAGAGTGATCTACAAGCCCCAGTATTGATCATGGTAAAGAACAAGTACTCACTTCCATTTCTTTCTCAACTCTGACCAAATTTGTGCTGCAAAGCTTGTTCACCAAGATACATCTGAGAAGGACTTAACTGAATTCATATCCACAATGGCAACAAATGAAAAACAAATTTCAAAACTTCAAGTTGTCAGGCCATTCAGTCTCAATAATTTATCAGCCATCTTTTTTTTTTTTATATAACACATTTTATTGAAGATTTTCCAAATTTGAAAGAACATAGTTATACAAATACAAATTATACAAATACAATTAGCAGGCATAAATCCACTTGTGGACATACATCAATAAATATAGCTGATTATGTAGCTAAGAGTAGTAGCCACCTGAGTGGCATAGCGGCGGATGACCTGGGAAGTCCATGCGAATTAAAGGCATTGGTCTTTTAATCGAAAGTCTCGAGAGAGATCTTGAGGTTATCCAAGAGACCATTAGGTATTGGGCACAAGGTCCCATCTCAGTGTCCACAAGGGTATCATGCTAACCAAACACAATTTTTAAGCTCAACTTAACTTGACTAAACTTGAGTTGAGGAGTCCAAACACAGAGTGTGAGTCGGGCCTTCACCAAAAAGAAAAAAAAAAAAGGACTAATCAGCGAAAGCGCCACGATCATTCAGGTAGGGAAGGGGCAATGTCACGCCTAGATTGTGGTGGATGCGGATGAAAAGCACAGTATAAGGGCATTAAGAGTATGGTGGTGTATGGAGAGGGTCAGTTGTCCGCGGCTGTTCAGACTGGGTTCTCCTAAGTGACAGTCACCCGAGGGGATCCGGGAGGGGGAGTTCTTTCGGGTCTAAGCCTCCCAGGCTGCCGGCCAGAGCCTCTCTACAGTACCACATCGTGTATTGAAAAGATGCTATCAATTGATGAATCTCTTCTTTGGAGTAATGCGATACAATGAAAGGTTTCCACTTATTAAAGAATCCCTCCGTCTTAAGCTCTTTTTGTCAGCAGTGAGGTACCTTTTCATGTTTTCAACTATCAGAGATATCGGGGGAGTCGTGGGTTTCAGCCAGTGTAATAGGAGACACCTTTTTGCGACCAATATTGCGATATGGATGGTACTAGCCGCCAGCCCGGGTATAGACCCAAGAGGTCGTTGGGAGGTCATGTCTTCTGGGGGTCTTACAAAATGGAAAATTAGGAGTTCGTGGTCTTTAGGTAGTTTACTCGCCAGTGCCCCCAAATTACCCTACGAAAAGGCCCCAAAATTTTTTTGTGGTGGGGGCCGACCAAAAAAATCCCACATGTGGTAGAGGGGTTTGACATTTGGGGCGGGCAGGGATCTGTCGGGAGATTTCTGAGGGGGAAAGGGGGTAACCCCTTTGAATGCTTGTGGAAAATTTTTGGGGTTGGTTCTCTCCATGTCTCACTATACTGACCTTGGAGTCTGCCCAGGCCCCCCCCAGTTTTTTGTGGTGAAGTTGGGGCCCCCCAAAAAGACCCTTTCCATTTTGGGAAAGGGCGAGGTACCCCAGAGCCCAGGTCCCAACTTCATGGTCGAAAAAAGGAAAGAGGGTAAAGGAAAGTTTTATGACAAAGCGAAAAGTGTTAAAACTTGTTTGAAAGGGGGATTGTCTGGGCCCTTGGGGGGAATTCGGGGTTTCCCCACAGCGGCATGCCCTTTGAAAATGAAGGGGGGCCGCTGTTTGGGGATTGTTTCCCAAAGTTGCCGGGAAATCTCTAAAGAGAAGGGAGGACTTAATAGAGGGGGGAAATTTGGAAAAGCTTGGTGTGCAAGAGGGGGGGACCCGGGGGTGGAACACTCTTTTTCTAACTCGAGTTTTGGAGTAGGGCTGTTTTCCCGATCCAGCCAGGACATGTCGGCCAGGCAAGCAAGGTTTTAGCCCCGTATAGGGGCGGTTGAGGCCCCCCCTCGATGGGCATTAGTTTGCGGAGGGCTACCCGTTTTTTTTTCCCCACCAGAAAAAACCGAGAGAAGGGGATAGGGGAGTCTGTTGTGTCATATGTTTAACAGCAGGGGAAGGGTCTGAGGGGATTAGAAGTTTGGGGGAAGGAGATCATTTTATGGCAGGCTCTCCCCGAGAGGGAGGTGGAAGTTTGGGCCCCCTATGTAGCTCCCTGCAATCTTTTTGTCGTGGGGGGGGGGGGGTATTCAGGTTGTAGATAGTATGGGGGGGTTTTACCTAGTCTTATGCCAAAGGTAAGTTATGAAAAATTTTCGCAGGGGTGAAACCCCTCCCCGGTTGTCCCGGTGGATTAGGAAGGGGGGTCCAGTTCCAGCAAACCCCTTTGGGGGTTGATTATACCCCAATAGGTTCCTAATGTTCAGGAAGGAGAACACCCTTGGGTAAATGTCCAGAGGGTTTGAAAGAAAAAGCAAGAGGTCATCGGCGAATAATGCCAACTTGACCTGGGTTCCACCTACTCGGATACCCTCAAACAGATTGGAGTCCTCCAGATATCGGGCCAGGGGTTCTAACGCGATATGAAATAGGAGGGGGGAGAGAGGACATCCCTGACGGGTACCCTTGAAGAGGGGAAAGGGTCGAAAGACAAAGCCCGGAGTATGGATCTGGGCCTTGGGGTTGGAATAAAGTGCCGCAAGAAACGTTCTAATGTTCCCCCTAAGACCTATATTTTCGAGAAATTGCCATAGCCATCCCCACCGGACATTGTCAAATGTTTTTTCTGCATCGATGGCTACCATGACCGGATGTCTGGTGGGGGAGGCTTCGTTCTTCACTCCATCCATTACTGCCAATACCTTTTTAAGGTTTCCCACTGAGGCTCTTCCCTTAATAAATCCCTTCTGAGACAGGCCTATCAAAGAGGGCATGATATCTGCTAGTCTGTTGGCCATTATTTTTGAGAGGAGTTTTTGGTCCATGTCAATCAGGGAAATGGGTCTATATGAGGCCGGGTGGAGGGGATCTTTCCCTTTCTTTGGGATGACCTTGATGTATGCATTTCTGGACTCAGGCCTAATCTGTCCCTGCTCTAGAATGTCATTAAAGTAGTCCGTCAGAAGTGGGGTGAGAGGTTCTTGTAAAATCTTGCAGAAGTCGGCGGTAAAACTGTCGAGTCCCGGTGCTTTGTTAGGTGCTGTTTGATGGTCGCTTGGACCTCTTGCGTGGTGATGTCAGCGTTTAGGTATTCAAGCTGGTCGGGGGTTAGTTTAGGGATATGGATGGAGTCTAGGAAGGCGCCGCTCAGCGAGTCGTCCGCAGGGATGGGATCAGCCGCATAAAGATTTTCATAAAAGGTTTTAAGTGAGTTATTGATCAGGTGCGGATCAGATGTGACCTGACCTGAGGGGGTTCGGAGAGCAGTAATATGAGACGGACAGAAGCCACCCCTAAGGAGTCTGGCGAGTATCCTTCCGGCTTTATTTCCATATCTGAATAGGGTGGAGGAAAGGAACGAGCGTTGAACCTCCTCCCTCCGGTGTGCCCATAAATCAAAGTCTCTCTTGGCATCTACCCAGACCTGCTTGTGTGTTGTGCAGGGGGTGTGAAGGAATGCCTTGTATGCTATTCTCACTTTCTCTGTCGCCTTCCCATATTCCACCTCGAGTTTCCGCCTAAAGGAGGAGGTATAGGCAATAATTCGTCCTCGAAGGACCGCTTTCGCGGTGGCCCAGTAGAGTGAGACATTTGCCTCATGGTTTGCATTGCTCGTGGCGAATTCCTTCCACCAGCCGCGTACCAGCTCGGCAAAGGTATCAGTCTTATCAGATAAGAAGGGAATCGCCAAATAAAGTCGGTCCCTTTGGGAAAGGTGTCTGCAACCTCTGTCACGAAGGGGAGGGTAGAGTTTACCATATCCAAGATCTCAGATGCTACGACCCTTCTGCTAAGGTCACTGGACATGAGGATATAATCAAGTCTGGACCAGGACCGCTGGGCGTGGGAATAGAATGAGTAGTCTCTACCATCTGGGTTTAGGTCTCTCCAAGTGTCGTGTGTATCAGTAAGTTCTAAAAATGAACCCAGCGTGCTAGTGGAAAGGGCTCTGGAGGCTTAAGATCCGCTTGAAGCGGAGATGTCCCGTTTCCTGTCTAGGGCGTCATCTAGTGTCACATTCATGTCGCCTCCGATAATTTTAGAGGGGTTGGTGTCACTCTGGACGCGGTTGGCCAGGGCTGTAAAGAAAGGGGCACTTTGTGTGTTAGGGCCATAAATATTGTACAGGCTGACACATGAGCCTCTATAATCAATGATCAAGTGTGAAATTCTGCCCTCATCGTCTGACTCATGTGAGACTAAGTTGAATGGGAAGTTCTTGTGGATGAGTGTGTGTACACCTGCCCTTCCTCCCTCAGCTGAGGAGACAAACACCTGACCCACCCAGAATTTTTTCATACGGAAGAAGTCCTCTTGCCTTAGGTACATCTCCTGGATGAGGACTATGTCGGGGCGCAATTTTTTGAGGTGTTGAATGACCTTTGTCCGCTTGTTAGGGGAGCGGAGACCCTTGATATTCCATGAAACAATTCTCATGGTAGATGCAAATATATCCTAAGGGGAACGCACCGCCAGCAAGGGACACCCGGGCCGTAGTGCGCTAGTGCGAGTATATCTAATAGCCGACAGGACTCCAATACTCTTGAGTAGAAAAAAAAAACCTAGACAACAGAACAAGGAACAAATTAAATACAAATTGACAAACGCGGAGAGGGGCTGGAATACTAAGCCTTCTCTCCTTCTGCGTGAGGGGACTTTGCCTTTTTCTGGCGTACGGGGAAGACCAATGAAGAGGCTCCCCAAAACCACAGGAGCACCTCGGTCTACCCGTGCCAATCCGAGGGGAAGTACCTCGCTCCCCAACATTACACTGAGACAGTTGCTAGGAAAGTAATTTAGTAGAGGACATAAACAGAAATGTTAACCTATGATCCAGCCAGGAAGGTTCATGCTGGGGCTATTTCCCAGTTTACAACAATCTGGCCGAGGCGGCCAGATATTATTATAATTATAATTAGGGGCTGAGCCAATTAAACCATTTTAGAGGTTACTCACGAGCTTCGGACCATAGTAAAGATATCGGCAACCGTGTCCTGAAAGAGTTCAAGTAGTGGATGTTGCCGTGGGGTCCGGTAGCCTGCGGCGGGACGGGGATTGTCTCTCCTTGCGGTGGGGGGAAGAATAAGATGACGAAGCTCGAGAGGGCGAAGCCGAGGCTGGTCCTTTTTCAGCTGTTGAAGGTGCATCGCGGGCCCGTCCGAGGATGCCTTGAAGATCTTCCGCGGCGGCCGATGAAGTGTAGGTTCTTGGAGGAGAATTTGGGATGGATACTTTCAGAATTGCTGGATACATTAGCTGAAAGCGGATTTTTTGGTTGAAAAGCGCTGTGCAGACATTGCTGAAAGATCTCCTGCGTCTTGATACGTCAGCGGAAAAATCCTCAAAGAGGAGCACTCTATGGCCATCCAGGAGTAGAGGAGAGGCCATTTTGCGGTATGCGCGCAAGATGGACTGTTTGTCATTATAGTCCAAGTATTTAGCTATCGCAGCTTGAGCTCGTCGCCTAGGCTGACCTCCCGCCTCCTCCCTCAACGACAAGTCAGGGCCAATTCGGTGTGCCAGTTCCACCCTGCAGCTTCTATTAATGCCCAGAGCCAGTGGCAAAGCCGTCTGAAAATGTCCTGGAGCTCCGCTGGTCTCACTGATTCTGGAAGTCCAGCTAGCCTCAGGTTGCTCCTTCTAGAGCGGTTCTCCAGGTCTTCCAGGCGGTCATATAACGCAGTCTGTGACCTTTCTGAGGTGGCGAGTTTGGCCTGCAGGGTATCATTTTCAGATTCCAGGTGCTGCACTCTGTGTTCTAGTTCTTCCAAGCGGGAGCTATGAATACTCAGGTCCTAGTCTATTTTGCTTAAAGACGCCTGCAGCGTCGATTCCAGGGTTTCCTGGAGGTCAAGAGCGATGTGCCTGGCCACCTCCAAAGCTAGGGTTTTGTAGTCGATTGTGGGGCATGCTCCTTTGGCGGGCGTGGGAGGGAGGGAAGTGTCCCAGCTGTCGGCATAAGGATCGCTCTCTCCTGCAGACTGCGGGCGCCATCTTGGCCTCGCCTAGTGGCGCGGCAGGGGACAGAGTAGCTGCGTCTTTCTGTGAGCTCCGGAGCAGGTACCTGTCCATCCAGGCAGCGGAAGGCTTAGGTGAGTCCTCCGCGTGAGGTGGGAGCGGATCGGTGCCAGCAGAGCGGCGAATTGAAAGGTAAGAGGCGCAGGGATGCGGGGAGCTCTCACCGCTTACATCTGCATGCCAGTGCCGGAATCGGAAGTCAGCCATCTTTAAGGAATCCATTAAAGACTTCTTCTTGGATCTTCTATTTTAGTGGAGTAGTGTACCTTTATGACAATCTATGTTCATTCTAAACTTGGACATTCATCAGTCATATTTGCACTGTCTTGCAGCTTTTTTGGAAAATCAGTTACCGTATATATTCTAAATTGGATAAGACTGGCCTTTCTGGAATATGTGGTCTTTGAACAGGGTCTATAAATATATCTCAAAAAAACATTTTTCAGTTCTCAAGTGACCACATTCTCAAAGCCTTTAAGCCAGCTATGTTTCTTGTGGTTCATTTGTTGTTATAAATTTTTCTTCTAAGTTGGCTGGTTATTCTGATGTACACAAGACTTTGTAGCTTATCCTTTACCACTGAGGGTGGTCCAATCTGGCCCAAGATTCTTGCTCATCTGTTGCTTTCTTTAGCAGTTCAGGACTCTTCCCAGACCCGTATTGCTAGGAACCTATAAAAGATGGACCCTACAGATTGAAGTAATGTGGGAAGTGGTAGACTAGTTCTCCAAAATGGAACACTTTATACTTCCCACATGTCTTCCTACAGCAGTCTGTTTGGCCTCCTTTATTTTCAAGTATATATTTCATCTGCATGGATTGCCTTTGCATATTGTCCTTGATAGAGGAGTTTAGTTGATGTTAAAGTTCTGGTGAACTTTGCTGGTAACTGCAGGGTAAGTTACATTTCTGTTTGGCCTACAACCCATATTTTAACAATCAAGTGGAACTTGTCCATCAAGTTTTGGAGAACTAAACCCAGTATTTTTTTTCTTTTAAGCAGAACAAACAGACCAGTTTACTTAGAAGGACCAAGTTCCCCAATAACAACATGACACAATCCTGTAAGATTTCAACATGTTTGATCTTGTATGAGCAAAATACCAGCATGCCTCTTTTTAATTCCTTGCTTTTAGAAGTTCCTGCTACCTACTCAACGTCCATATAATTTGTCAGGACACTAAGGCCATGTCCCCACGGCACGGGATTTCGGCCGGTTTTTCAGCCGGTTTGCGGTTTTTCAGACCGCCTGAAAAACCGGCCGAAAATGAGCACAATTGTGCTCTATGCAAAACCTGTGAAGCAGTCCCCACTGCACAGGTTTTGCCGTCGGACGGTTTTGCCGCCGGTGGTCCGCTCAGAAAACATTGTAGAAGCACAATCTTCCGTCCGGTTTCCCGACGGAAGATGTGCTTCTCAATGGGAGGGGGGAGGGCTGTTCTCCGCTCATCGCGGAGAAAAGCCGCCCCCCCCGCGGCCGTGGGGACGGGCGAAAAACAGGACAAATACCGGCCGGTTATTTGTCCTGTGCAGTGGGAACGCACCCTAAGAATTCTCTTGGCAAAGCCATTTTCACTTTAAATTAATGATGAAAAAAGCACAGGCCTCCTAGCCATTTCTACCTAGAGACTTTCCTACAAACATATAAACACAATACTACATTTATGGGTCTGTGTATGGTGTCATACTGGATTAATCCAGTGTGCTACAAAGTTTACATTCCAATGTCTCTGCAGATTCTGAATTCTAAAATGTCTCTGTCCTCAAACCAATCATTCTCAAGAGGTTGCCCAGAGCTACTACTGCTGTCTCAGAGTCTTTGTCTACTCCAAATGTTGAGTTTTTGGCTAAAACATTCAGGATGTCAAGAGATCTAAGGGTAAATTATTTTATTTGGTGGTCTAGAAAGCTCTTGATCCTAAAAGAGAAGTCCTAGAAATTAGTACTCATTTCTTTGATCATAAGAAGAGAGTGAAAATGCAGAAGCACTGTCACGCTAATTCTTCCAGATGCTCCCTGTGGCATCCTACGTATGTGGCTCTGCCTTCCTTCTGCAGAGACCTCTGCCGCAGCCTCAAGTGTCTGTATGTGGAATCCCAGCCCTTTAATGTGTCACCGTGCACCAAATTCTTTTTTCTCAGCCAATGTCCTGTTAAACCCAGACTATTTATGTCTCCCATCATTCCTTGCTTGAGCAATAAAGTTTGTAGGTATCTGTCATAATGCAAAGGCACTCAACAGTACTGTTTTGTCCTGGCTTGCTACTAGCACATCTGTCTGTCTACTGCCTATCTTGACCCTCCTAGTGTCCAATGTATTGTTAATACTCCACCTGCCCTGACTGTCATCTCATCAACCGTGTTAAGAGGACTGTGCCTGTCTTGACCTTGGCCTGCCTGACTACTTTTTACATTTTCTGCTTTAATATCGTGCTTCACATTTATATAAAAAAAGAAAGCTGAGAAAGCTTGAGAAAGGTTTTTTTCAGAACCGAAACGTTGCTGCTGTGGGGTTGATAAACTTCCACATTTTTGGTGCTGCCTTTCTGCATTTTTTGGATATTTTCTTAGACCGTGATCATAGTCTTATTGGTGTGCACTCAATATCTTCATTCTTAACGGGCCTGTAAATGCTGCTGCAACCTATTTTGCTTCCCATTGATATAAGGGACAAACTGCACTCCAGAGATGCTAGAATTCATATGATAGTTTTAGTCATCACCGCTAAAAAAAAATGGGAAAATTTGGTCCAGAAAAAATTCATAACAGTTTGGAACTTCGAGCATTTGTTGGGTCAATTTGCCTATATTGTGATGATATGTGAATAAAACTATTGATGTGATTGTGGGAAAGCTCACTGTTATGATGCAGAGTAATATAGCAAAAGCCATGAAAAAAAGAATAATGCAGGCATAAACCTCTTGAATAAAAATGTATTCCACTTTAAAATGAAAAATAAAATACAAAAAATATATAACCAAAAATAGCGGTTAAAGCAAGATAGGAATGGAGACGACGAACTAGCCTACGCATTTCAAACAGAAGTTCTTACTTATGGCTTAATTGAAAGACCAGAAAAGCATCATTAAATAGCCACAGAAGGGTTATACCCTCTGAAAAAATATCACAAAATAAATGAAAAGCAAAAATTTTAACATACTAAAATCCAATACAAGTCTTCTTAACACAAAAGGTTAATAATGTAAAACCAAGTCAGATCTATAATTTAAACCATTAGCAGGGGTGTCAAAATGCGGCCCTACAGCTGTTGGGAAACTACCAATTCCAACATGCCCACAGTTATAGATTAAAAAAAAGCATGATGGGCGTTGTAGTTTCCCACAAGCTGGAGGGCCGCAGTTTGACACCTGTGCATTAGGGTAAGATGTATTTAACAAATCACTGCAAAAATTATACAAATCATTGGGTGTCCAACAGTATATATCACAGCAAAAGAAAATATACCCAATAAAACATAACATTTATTAAATATACATTAAAAGGTAAATAACCATCCTCAACAAAAATCAGTACAGACAAATCCAGGAAAAAAAAAAAGGAGACTTACAGTTTGATGGTTCACTGAAGAAATGGCAGGAAGGCACCCAATCTGGAAAATAGTGCCTATAAGGGAATACACCCTCTACTCACCCTAGATAAACCTGCCTACATGCGGGGACATCGCCCCAAAAAAGGGCGGCTCCGCCTAATGAACTAATCCCTAGAAAAACACCTACGCTACATAAAAAACATATCAAAAAGTGTATAAAATTAGTCCAGAACAAAACCCCACACGTTTCCCCCCTCTATGAATACAAGGATTCATCAGGGGACATTAGGACTATCAAGGAATACTGATAAATGACAAATGGGTGACCAGTACGATAAATATACGATAGAAAGGTACACCCAACTGTTAGCAACTAGTCTGGCACTAAGATAAATAGGCAGCAATTGAAGATAGCACATTGCACCCAATAAATACTACAAGAACCTCCCCAAAAGACGATGTAACGAATGGACTCACCTAAAGCAGCCACCTATGACCTTAAAGAGAACCTGTCACATAGATTATGCCCCCCTGGCTGAGGACAGTGAAAGCTGGTGTCAGACATGCTGTTTCCAGCGCTGTGTCCCTTATTCTGTAAGATGCTGTAGTTTTCGAGTATTTAGTGCTCAAACCTGAAGTTTTTAGCCAGAAAAGAGTCAGTCATTTAAAACCCCGCCCACCTGAGGCTAGCCCCACCCACCTCAACTAATAAACCTATTACTTTGAATAGGTAGAAACATGAATAACTGAAAGTGGGTGAGGCTAGCTGACAGTTATTCATTTTCTACCTATTCAAAGTAATAGGCATAGCACCCTAGCCTCCGGACGCCTCGCACATTGCTCCTACCCTCAGCCCCTATTGGCTTACTTCCTGGCCGCCCCTATGTGCCTACCGGAGCCTTGGATATTCCTATTACTTTGTATACCCCGTTCTACAGGTGACATTTCCATGCCCTATTCTTCTCATTCTATAGTGGATGTCTCTTGAAAAAGGCACATGCCGAAACGTCGTCTAGTATATGACATCCATATTTCTTGTAAAACACCCGTTTGATAATGCTTGTTGAACTTTGTGCATTTCCTATTGATAGAAGCTAAAACGGCTATGCTTGTATATATGTAAATAAATAAATACCCCTTTTTTGCGCATAACTATCCCTACGGTGTGCAGTGGATATATATACTTATACTATTGATCGTGTTCTCCACATTGCACCCAACTATCCTTATGCTACTGAGGTGTGCGTGACCCTACTTTGTATCTTACAGAATAAGGGACACAGCGCTGGAAACAGCAGGTCTGACACTACCTTGTTCTGTCCTCAGACAGGTTCTCTTTAAGGATCGCACGCCTTCTCAGAAACGGCGAGCGTGCTTCCAGTAAAGATCACTAACATACTAGCGGCCGGAAACATGCCACCGCGCATGCATGCATCCCAGTGGAACGCAATATGCAATTAAACTGAGAGAAATCCCAACCGCGCCTGCGTTAGCAAGCCACACACGCGGAGTGGATACTCAAACCAAAAAGACACATCGCGTGCGTCCAAGTTTTAGTGGAGCGCAAATGCGCTCCAACCAAGAAGTGAGTAACCTGCGCTCAAAAGATAATCCAAATGAAGATACGTTCCTAGATAGACAATAACTGCTGTAACCATATAGCACAGTCGCACCTGCACGGTACCTATGTATAAGGGAGGAGCTGAAGTACATAATACCAGACACTTATATGGGGACTATTCACATACTAATTAGGAGGTTTCTAGTTGATCAAGATTATCAAACTTAGAACAATCCTCCCAATACAGATTCATAAAGAGGGTAAGACCACAACAGTCTGATAATATGATGTACACTGTAGTTCTGAGTAAATGACTCTCCATAGTTTCAGAAGTAAAAAGGACAGAGGCAAAGACTAAATAAAACAGCCAAAATAAAGGGACTCATTCAAATCTTGCGGTTGTAAGGAGCCCATTCGATAAATCCATTTGGTTTCTTTACGGAGGATTCTTTGATTCCAATTCCCTCTCCGTGGTGACAGTCTAATGACCTCAATCCCATTAAACCGTAGGGTCCTGAAATCCCCACCATGAAACTCCTGTATATGACGAGCTACCAGGGTATCCCTACCATGCCTAATATCCGCAGCATGCTCACCGATATGTCTCCTGAACTGTCTCTTCGTCTTGCCTATGTAATTCAGGGGACATGGACAGGTACACAGGTACACTACCCCTTCCGTTTTGCAATTAGCAAAGTCCCTAATAGATTAGACTCTATTATAATGATTTTTTTTTTTTCGGATAGTGAACTTGATACAACACAGGGTAATCCATCTGATTTGAAAACCCTATTTAAAAATCTCTATGTAGCATATAGGGCAAGTCGTGGTGGGAATTACAGTCATTGGAGCATTATATTCAGTCTCGGATTATTCCCAGTGGTTTACGTTTAACTGTAGTCCCCGCCTCTAGATCCCAGACAGACTCTTTGTTGAATAGGTGGGAGGTGGAGTTAACAGAGAGTTCCCTCAGATTAATGAGGATGTTCCCGGAGGAGGAACAAAAAACATTGAGGCCACCTCCAGCTCATTAAATGCCCTAAGGGATCAGGCTCTAAAGTTTAAAGACGATCCTGATTTCGGTAAGAGAGCAAGCTCTGCGTGTTTCTGTGGAAAAATATAATTCATCCCTAAAAATCCGTAAGCATAAACAGTATACACGGGATCTAGCAGAGTTTAGGGAGGGACGTGTTTATCAGGCTCTGAGACAGAGATACCAATACCTCCAAAGAGGAGCAATCATCTGACCCCGAGTCCTCAGATACAGATTCTAATAGAATAGGGCGTCTGGCCACTAGGGGATGGGGTCGTGGTAGGCCTCATGGAAGAGGCTCTAGAAGATGGAATCAGTCAGGCCATGGAGAACAATATGGTTATTCATTCTCCTCTGGGCAATCTTTTGTAGAGGGGAAGGGAGGCCCCCCATACGAACTTTCAAGTAGATCTCTAAGTGATTTGGAATTGTTGGTCTTCTCTAGAGGGCTTAGTTTTGTAGCTACTACTAGGTTTAATGACTTTGAGTGGGTGAAAGACTTGCATCTTTTTGCACACAAATTAAAATGGTGAAAATTCTTTAAGATCCAGGATTCTCAGAAATGTAGGGAATTGGGACTTTCTGCTGAAGATCTTGAGGGGGGTCCGAGTATTAACCTCACTTCTTGAAGAGGAGATAGACAAGTAGCATACACTGACCTTAGACTAAAAAGTAATAGGATGCCTCCACTACTGGATGCTCCTGAAATTGACCTATTTGTTAAGGCGGTTACTGAAGAATTTACTCTCTTGAAGAATCAACCCTTACCATTTAGGAATAACCTGTCTCGAATGGAGATGCGGGAATTGTTATCTTTGGAGAGAGACAACTCTCTGGTAATAAAACCATTGGATAAAGGTGGAAATTTGGTGTTAATGGACCAAAACATCTATTTGAAAATGATTTACTGAGGGATCTGGAGTGTTACGCTATTTTGAGAAAGGATCCGACCAAGGATTTTGTTTTGGAATTGCAAAAGCTTTTGGATGATGGGTTGGATGTTGGCATTATTTCGGCAGCAGAACACAAATTTATAATGCCAATTGATCCCCAGATCCCTACCTTTTATGCCTTACCCAAGGTACATAAAGGTTTGGAACAACTGAAGGTAGACCAATTGTATCTGGTGTGGGGTCAATTACTCAAAATGTTGGCATATATATTGACCATGTTCTACAGCATTTTGTACTTGGACTGCCATCCTATATTTGTGACACTTCGGATCTGTTAAGATGTTTGGAGGAGATTTCAGTAGGTACAGATGTTTTGTTAACTTCTATAGATGTGGAATCACTCTATAGTAGCATTCCACACACTTCGGGTATTGCGGCGAGTGAGTACTTTCTTAGTACTATAGGTACTCGGCATCAGCAGCATAGCAGCTTTGTTATCAGGTTGCCTAATTTTGTTCTGCGTCATAATTACTTCTTGTTTGATCGTCGCATCTTCCGCCAGCTCAGGGGCACTGCTATGGGGAGCCCTTTTGCTCCCACAGCCCTTTTGCTCCCTTTACATCCAGGGGTTAATTAAGCGTTGTTTTTCTGCTGTGGTGACTCCAAGAAATCGTCTTTTTCACCGCCAAAAATCACAATTTTCCTGTAGCATAATTCACAAACCCAAGGTTAATTACAATTTTTTCTCTTGTTGTGTAGCGTAGAAAACACGCAATTGTAACACGCTACAAAGCTAGTAGTTTGTGGCTGCTCAATTCTTTTGCGCAATTTACATCCAGGGGTTAATTAAGCGTTGTTCTGCTGCTGTGGTGACTCCAAGAAACCGTCTTTTTCACTGCCAAAAATTAAAATTTTCCCGTAGCAAAAATTCACAAGCGAAGGTTAATTTTACAATTTTTTCTTTGTTGTGTAGCGTTAGAAAACACACAATTGTTACACGCTACAAAGCTAGTAGTTTGTGGTTGCTCAATTCTTTTGCGCAATTTACACCCAGGGGTTAATTAAGCGTTGTTTTTCTGCTGTGGTGACAAAAATAAACCGTCTTTTTCACCGCCAAAAATTCTTTTTTACTGTAGCATAATTCACAAGCGAAGGTTAATTACAATTTTTTCTCTTGTTGTGTAGCGAAGAAAACACGCAATTGTAACACGCTAAAAAAGCTAGTAGTTTGTGCCTGCTCAATTCTTTTGCGCAATTTACATCCAGGGGTTAATTAAGCGTTGTTTCTGCAGTTGTACTCAGTAAAAAACTTTGTTTTCACCGCCACAGAAGAAATTTTCTGTAGCATAATTCCCATATCCGAAGGTTAATTAAGCCTGTTTGTGCTTTTATATTCAGTAAAATACACAGGTTTTTAAACGCACATACAAGTCAATTTTTTCCCGCCCATTTGTGGAGCGCAATTTATATCCAAGGGTTTTCCAAGCTTGTTACTGGGTTAATTTGGAGTCAAATACAGGGTGTGTATTTATCATAACAGATATCTTCATCTAACAGTGTCTGTACATTTTAGAACAGTATGTCAGACTGAGAGGTGGCAGGCTCTTCACCCGCGAGTGGCAGAGGCACAAACATTCCAGGCCCAGGTCGCAGCACAGCAAGGGGACGTCGCAGCAGGTGTCACTCGGTGAGGCCACAACTGTCGCTGTCATTTAGCGGCCGTGTGCTGACTAGCAACCCAAGGGTTCTTGATTGGTTGACAGGTATCCACTTCTCCCAGATGAATCTGACAACCCCAGCCAAGATGTCGGTGGGAACGTCGACACAAACCCTTAGTTGGCATGGCCCGGGGAGGGGGTCAGCGGCCCTCACCTGTCCTCAACCCGCCTCTGTCCCACCCGGGTTTCCCCTCAGCCAGAGATTTTACTATGTGGTCTGGGCTTAGCGCCACTAATAGCGAGGATGAACAATTTGAGAAGGGCAGTCAGAAAGCTACTTGGCAGCGAAGAAATGGGGCCAATATCCCCTGCTTCTTGCAGTAGGCGGCTAAAGTATAGATGTTGAGAGTGGCATGGGAGGTCATGTTGTGAGGGGTCACCCTCTGCATACCAAGGCCCGGTGATGAGGACAGCAGTGACGATGAAACACAAATAGATGATGATGTAGCCGACCGCACTTGGGAGCCGGGGAGGCAAGGGCTTCATCATCGTTGGGGAAGAGGGCGTCGCTTGCTCGTCAGGCACGGCGCAGCCAAAAAAGTGGGTCGTGTGGCCGTGAGTCAGCAGGATAGCCGCAGTGGGGAGGTCGGGACCCAAGCGGCCACGGGGTAAAAACCCGCTTCGCAGGTCCAAGAAAGTAGCGGCACAGGGGCTCAGCAAGGCAGCGGGCGGCAGTAGTCACTCGTGCGGAGCGTTGGGGGGTAAAATCCGTACTCGGCAGTTTTGGCAGTTCTTTGTTTAAGACACCGGAGGAGCCGAATATGGGTATATGTAGAATCTGTAGGCAGAAAGTGATGCGGCCCTGCATCAAAACATGTGCAGGGGTCCACCACCCGGTGGCCTGGGAGAAACGTGGCTCAGATGTGGTGGTCCTTCCTGCCGCCGCAGCAACAGCAGCAGCAGCAGTGCCCAGTGGCACGCATGTCATTGCGCCAGTCAAGGCTCCCCCACCTCTGCAAAGGGGGCTGTTTCTCTTTGACATCATCTCCCGGTCCAGATGCTCCTGCTCCCCGCTACTCATGGCGCCAGCAGTCGTTCAGCGGGCGATTGCAAAGAAACAACAGTATGCGTTTCCCAACCCTCCTAAGGTGCAGAAGCTGACCACACTCCTTTTCCAAGTTATTGGTGCTGCAGTCCCCCCCTTTCCAAATGGTGGACTCTGCACCGTTCAGAGAAACTAATGGCTTGTGCCGAGCCGAGATGGAGAGTTCCAAGCCGTAATTTCTTTTCCAAAAAAGGGGAGTACCAGCACTTCATAAATATGTAGAACAGAAGGTGGGCCAGTCCTTGAGCTTATTTGGTTTGTTCCAAGGTGCACCCGGCAGCGCTGAAGTCTGGAGCTGTAACTACGGTCAGGGCCAGTACATGTCCTTTACGGCCCACTGGGTGAATGTGCTTCCGGCCCAGGCACACCAACAACTTGGACAGGGGGATGCCCTTTCTCCCCCACGTTGTCAAACTGCGGATCCTGGCGCCAATGTCCGCCTCCTCCTCCTTCACCACCACCTCAGCCTCCACAACTACTGCTCCATCAAACCACCTGGGTAGGGCACAGCGGTGTCACGCAGTTCTACACCTGGCTTGCCTCGGCGAACGAAGTCACACAGGGGAGGAACTGCTCCGCGTCATGCAGCAAGAAATCGATGTGTGGCCTTCTCCGCGCCAACTGAAAATCGGAACCATGGTGACAGACAATGGGAAAGGAACATGGTGGTCCGCGCTGCACCGAGGGGGGGATGGTCCATGCGCCCTGCATGGCGCACGTGTTCAATTGGTTGTGAAAAGATTCCCGAAGTCTTCCACCGATCTTCAGAAGATTCTGAAAATGGCCAGGAAACTGTGCATGCACTTCATCCATTCCTACAAAGCCAGGAACACCCTCCTCGAGTTGCAGCGGCAGAACGGCTTCCCCCAACACACTCTGATATGCGATGTTTCCACCCGTTGGAATTCCAGCCTGCACATGTTGGACCCACTGTATGCACAGAGAACGGCCATTAACGATTTTTTGATGATCCAGGCGGACAGGAGTACTCCCTGTGTAACTTGATGTCAGCCAGTGGCAGCTCATGCGTGACACCTGCCGTTTGTTGAGGCCATTCGAGGAGGCCACATTATTTGTCAGTCGCCAGGACTACGGGATGTATAACGTCATTCCACTGCTTCATGTCCTGGAACAGATGCTGAAAAATCTGTCTGGGCAGGGGACTGGAGACATGGCGACTACATCTCGCGGGCCACATGAGTCCGGTGGGGACTGAAATGGAGAAGGAGGAAGGGAGGAGGAATTGAAGCAGAAGCATTGTCTGGGAAATGAGTGGATTTTCTACCCAGGTGACAAGAGAGGAGGAGCAGGAGCAGCTGGAGGAGGTTAGATGGAGATGAGGAAGACGAGGCAGATGACCCGCAAGCACCGTGGGCAGTATACAGTGGAGATGGAGGCAGGGAACCTCGGATTTCACTTGTGCAAATGGCCCGCAGCATGCTGATTTGCCGGGGCTAGTGACAAGCCGAATAGTCAGCATCCGGCAGAGGGATGATTCTGGCTCTCCACCCTATTGGGACCCTGCTACTGGTCCAAAAATGGGAGCCTTTTTACCAGCTTTTGTGAGGGAGGACAAACTCAAATACTATAGGGAAATCCTCCGTAGTCAGTTGGCCACTGCCTATATGCGGCATCGTCCCTCCTCTGATAGGTCTGACCGGGGGGTTCTTCAGCGCTCACGTACTACTGCCGCGGCTGCCGGGGTAAGGTGGGGGGGTCGGAGCAGTACCAGCTCCATCAGCAGCAACCTAAGTCTGGAGTCACTGATGAGTAGCTTCCTTCACCCGCCTTAGTGAGGAGGGCAGTGCCAGCGCTGCAGCAGCAGCGGGACCTGGAGCAGACCTGAACCAACAGGTGGGGGCCCTACTTGGGACAGCACTCTGCCACCCCGTTAGAAGATCCGCTGGACTACTGGGCAGCCAAACTGGATGTGTGGGGCCCCAACTTGCCGAGTTTGCAGTGGAGGGAAACTGTCCTGCCCGGCCAGTAGTGTGGCATCAGAGCGGGTGTTTAGTGCGGCGGGGGCCATCTTACCCCCAAGGGAGAACCCGCTTGTCCACGGGAAATGTGGAAACGACTGACCTTTGTCAAGATGAATCAGGCGTGGATCGGCCAGGATTTCCCACACCAAGGGCCTTTAAACGTCAGACTACATCAGCCATGACGCCTCACCCAAACTGTGAGAAATGAGTCAGGGTTTTAAACTACCTGCCTCAGACATATTCTGCTGCCATCTGCTGCTGCTGCTGTTGATGCCATCAACTCCAACTGTGTCATTGTGCCATCTTTGGCCTACTCCTGTTTTTGCCACTCCAGAATGTCATTTTGCCAAATCTCTGACCTCATGCTGCTGTAGCTGCCGCCGTCACCTCCACCTCTGTCATGATGTTGCCACCTGAGCCCTCAGCTTGTTTTTTTCCAGCCGTCGTTTTCCATGACTTTATCAGGTACATTCCCCTTCAGTTTTTTGGTCAGTTTTGCCCTCTTAAGTGCCCAGGGGAAATTTTTGAGTGAAGCGATTCTAAGAGCGGCGGCAGTCATCTGCGTGTCTTTCTAAACACAACTTGTTATGAAGACCAAACCAGATTCCCTCTGCATATTAAGCATGGCACAACGTTTACAGCACCCTGCAGGCTCTGTGCAGCCTGGAAATAGCTGTTTTTTTAAAGTGATTCGTCCTGAAGTAATTCGGAACGAAGTTATTTTTTGGGGGCGAGAATTTCGGCGAAGTGAACGAAACCGAATTTCGGGAAATCGCCCTTCTCTATTATTTAAAGTTTAGCATATATGATATTGCTATACATTTTAAATGTTAAAAAAAAAAAGAAAAGAAAGTAAACGTTCTCAGTTCATGGGATTATTTAAAAAAAAAAAAAAAGTAAAAAAAAACATAAAAAGTGTAAAAAAAAGAATAAAATAAATAATAAATAAATAATAAAATAAAAATAAATATTTAATAAAAATCATTGTGCATATCTTACACACACAAAAACCTACAAATATTAGGTATCCACACAACCATAGTAACCTGTAGAAATAATCTAAAAAGTTATTAAGTATGAAATGTGAAAGATGTACAAAAACAAAAAAAGTTTTACAAAAATTGAAAAAAAATTCTGCAATTATTTATAAGTGAATTTAAACTATACAACTCGTCTCGAATAAAACGAGGCCTCACACAACTGCGTCATTGAAAAAATAAAAAAGTTACAACTGTTGAAACGCAAGGAGGCAAAAAGAAAAAAATGTTCTGGTCATTAACTACTTTTCAGGCGTTCAGCTTAAGGGGTTAAATGTACCGCAAGATAGTGTCTTGTTTTAACAAAAGCAAATATTTATTAATAATGGTTTTGACTTGGGAAAATTCACAACTATTGTTTGTGACAAAAGTATGTAGAGCAGCACATGATTGACTGTTTCTGTTTTTCAATAATTGTTCTCTAGATTTAATTTTAACTATGGATATGGTGCGTGTCAACATCCATTCAGGATAACCATGTCACTGCAAATGATCACAAATGCGTTTTTCAGCGCCTTAATATGTCTCATGACTGGAACAGTTTCTCTTAGCACAATTCTCCTGTAGGTACACTTTTGATTGTAAAGGGATGGCACAATGAAGCTTTAAAACATTCTATTGCCTGCAACTGATTTTCTGTTTGTTTTCGGCCGTGTTCACACGGCTTATTCACGGCGGATTTGTGCGCCGCATTGAGCGCACAAATCCGCCGTGAATACGGGGCGGGACGGGGGCGGGGGCGGGGGCGGGGGCGCCGCCCCCGGCCCATAGACAATGAAATTGTTTACGGCGCGTCCGCGCCGTAAATAAATGTGCATGTCACTTTCTCCCCCGCGGACGGATTTGCCGAGGGGGAGGAGCGACGGATTCCACTGTTCTCTATGAGAGCAGTGGATTACCGTAATTGCTGCCGCGGATTGGCGCCGTACTGAAGCGCAAATCCGGCGCGGAATACGGCGCCAATCCGTCGGCAAATAAGCCGTGTGAACGGGGCCTTACTAGTAATATAGCCCAAACTGGGATCAGCATGCAACTCTAAATCCAAAAAAGAGATAAGAGCAGTATATTTTGGTTTATTTTTTCATGAATAAAACTATCATATGAATTGAAGCATATTATGGACTCTGGAGTACGGTTTGTCCCACATATAAATGTGTTCATCAGCCATTGCTAATACTGACTACCCTAAGGGTAGTAACATCGGTATTTCCTGTAAAAGGTTTAAAGGTTAAAAACCTGAGAATCCTTTTTAATCTGTTCCGCAGTTTAGCTCCAAATCAAATCCGTTGCAGCCCAAGGAATCCAATCAGGTTAGTTTTGTTTCCTGCCAACTAAATGTATGAATTTGATGCTCTTGGTGTAATATACATTTATGACCTACCGTGTATAGATCTGGACGCTTGACTTGTAAACTGCCTTTATATTGTACAACAGCCTTGAGATGTGGCAACTTTTCCCATATCTGTAAATAAAATCAATCTGTATTATTAAATTATGTTTCATTTACTGTCTACACCAATAGCCAAGACACATTGCAATTTTCATGGAACATGAATTATACCAAATATATAGTCATATAAATATGTTCAGTCATAAACTAACCTGAAGCATCTGGCCCAAGCAACTACACACATGTGCAAATATATAGATTTATATGAATTTGATAGAAATAATATTTAATATATAATACCTTTAATATTTTAACAAATAGAAAAGCAAAAATCCAGTATTTTACATATTTATATATTTGGATTATTTATTAACTGTATTTACACCTTTACTGAAACTTAACATTGCTAAAAGAAATTGTAATACACTGCATATTGGTATATGGGTTATCCAAGTTAGTTAGTCCAAGGATATCCTTTTATTTCAGAATTGAAAGGGGAAATTACATATCTGAATACCACGGCAAGTAATGGGTGAGAGGGCCTATGTTTTAGACTATGTCAAGAACATGGCTGCCATCTTGAAATTTGCCATTTTGGATTAAGGAAAAGTTTTTCCAGTGGATCGGTAGTTATGTAGCATAACGAAGAAGACCAGAATTTCCACAATCAGATTTGCAATGTTTCTTGTGGTTCAAAAGTTATCAACACAGAAAGTTGGAACAACAACAGCCATTTGATGTGTTTAATGTGTTGTCCCTGGTGCTAAACACAGAGCTGAAGTCTCTGGATCCGAGTGTTATGAGAACATTCTGTGCTGATAACTTTATATCCAGATATCTCTTTTTCTCTGTGTGTCCTTGGACTTTTGACTTGCCCTGTACATTAAATAGGTTGTCAAGTAGAAAACACTACTTAGTTTTCAAACCTCTCCCAAAGTTAGACACTTTGGGCTTCCTGCAGTTCTACATCAGATAATGGGAAGTTCAGCAGTTCTGTAGATCTTGTCACACCAGAAACAACTGAAGAAATCAGGTAGCCAAAGGAGTTTGGCTTTTTTCAGAGCAGCCACACACATTTCAGTCATCCCTCCCAAGACAGAAAGCAAGTACTAGGACTATGGGGCTTGTAGGGCAAAAGGGAAATGGCTTTCAAACAGGAAATGCTGCTGCTATGCAGCACTGAAGGGAGGCTGCATTCAGCAGAAAGAAATGAATGAAGACTAATACACTGTATTTTAATAAATGAAGATAATATTGTAATTTTGCTTAGTGTGTACATAGCATCAGTACACTATAGGGGTTTAAAATAATGCTGCTGTCATAAAATAAAAAAACACATACTCAACTTTGTACTTACCCCTATTCCATTGCCGATGCTGCAGTTGTTATTCCATGTTCTTCTGTTCTCTTTGACAATCACTGTTTATGCGCTTTACTCCATTTTTGGTGTATTTTTGTCATTTTTAGATTATGTAATAAAAATAGATTTTTGTTGATTGTTGTACTATGGAGTCATTTGGTTCTTGATATAGGCATATTAATAGCTCTTTTAGAAAAACTACACAGACTGATAACTTGGCACAAGCCAAAATAAACACATAATCACAAGTGTTTGAACACATACTAGATTGCTTGTTAGTTTATGGCATGCCAAGGATTTAGACATTGTTTGTAATGCATCAACTGACTAAAAATGCACACATGGGCAAAATTGATAGTACCCTACTGTTAAAGAAAGAAAAACCCCAAAATAGCTTGTAACTGACAAGTATCAGTAATAATACATTTATATTTACTGAAAATCAACTAGTGAAAAATAAAAAAAATAAGACGATGTGTTTAAATTGTTTTTAAATGAAAAAAAAAAACCTAATGAAACTGGCCTGAACAAAGTTGATGTTACCCGTAACTTAATATTCTGCTGCACAACATTTTAAGGCAATCACTGCAAACAAACGATTCTGTAACTCTTAATGAGACTTCTGCACCTGTCCACAGGTATTGTTACCCACTCCACGTGTGCAAACTGCTTCATCTGTCTTAAGTTTGAAGGGTACCTTCTCCAGACTAGATATTTCAGCTTCATCTACATGAATAATACGATTTAGTTGAGGTCTCATAGAAGGCCATTTTAGCATAGTCCAATGCTTTGCTTTTAGTCATTCTTGGATGTTTTTAACTGTGTGTTTTGGGTCATTATTCTGTTGGCGGACCCATGACCTGTGGCTGATACCAAGCTTACTGATACTGGGCAGCACATTTCATTCCAGAATGCCATGATATTCTTAAGATTTCATTGTACCCTGCACAGATTCAGGACACCCTGTGCCAGATGCAGCAAAGCAGCCCCAAAACATAACTGAGCCTCCTCCATGTTTCACAATAGGTACAATTTTTTTTATATGCTTAATGTTTGCATATGTGAACACTTAGCTGATGAGACTTGCCAAAATGCTGCATCTTTTTCTCAACTGTCCAAAAGACAATCTCCCAGAAGCTTTGTCGCTTTTCAATATGCATTTGGCAAATTCTAGTTTAGATTTTTTTATGATTTGCTTCAATCAGTGTCTCTGGTAAAGGCAGCAACAGATGGTTTGATATGGCACTGATCTACCTTGACCTTGGCGTTTACTTCTAAAATCCAATCAATTTTCCACTGTAGCCACTTCCAGGGAGGTTGGCTGCAGTCCCATAGACCTTAAACTTCTGAGTAATATGTACAACTTTAGTAACAGCAACCTAAAACTGTTTGGAGATGTTCTTATAGCCTTTACCTTTAACATGTTTGTCTATAATTTTATTTCTAATCTCCTGAGACAACTCTCTCCTTAGTACACACCATGATACCAAACAGCACAGTTGTTACGGTCCGTGCCACGTTCCTGTCCTTACGCTGCGGCCTCTGCTGCGAACCGCAGTCATACCTATGTTCCGATCGCAGATCTGTTTCCTGTTGCAGTGTCACAGTGTGCGCTCCTGTAGCCGCTGCTTACTCATCTGTGATTGCTGTGCGGCTTTCTCTTGCTGGCCATGCTGCTCCTCCATCTTGACTGCTGCCCTGACTCCTTGTTGCTCTATAGAGGGCGGCGGCCACATCTTCCACTCATTTATTCCCACAGTGTGCAGCGGGGTTGGGCTTCCTCTGCCAATCCCCTTCCACCTGTGGGTTTATAAGCCTGCTTCTCCTCACACTCCCTGCCTGATCCTTGTTGTTGTTGTGTCATGCTGTCTCTGGGTGTAGTCTGTTGTTCCTGTGTATTGTCTTCTTGTTTGTGTCCTTGTGGTATTCTCTGTTTGGTTAGTCTCCATGTTGCTTTCCATGTGTCTGTCTGCACCTTTGTCTGTGAGCTTCTTTGCCATGCTAATGTCTTACTTCCTAGCTTGTTTCTGCTGTCTCTGTTTCCATGTCTGTGAGTTTCCGTGCCTTGTTCTCTGCCTGTGTTTGTGCCCTGCTCATGCCTTGTTCCCTTGCCTGAGTCCTAGCCTTAGTCTCTGATCTTGTTCTGTGTGTTGTTTTCCAGTCAGTCTGTTTTGTACCTTGGCTTCTGTTTAACCTTCTTGCTTGGCATCCGTTTAGTCCTGTCTGTCTGTTGTTCTGTACCTGCACATATTTACTTCTTGTCTGCTTTGTCTCTGTTCCTATTCTGTTGGTGCCTAGCTTTGGCACTTCTGGCCTGTCTGGTCAGCTGCCACTGCTGGGGACTGCTCTGAGGTAGCACCTGGTGGCTGTCAGCGTCAGCCAACCTTACCATCTCAGGCTCTGTGAAGATACCCATGCCCGATGGCCACTTAGTTGCGCCCCTTGGAGCAAGCCCGGCAGTGGTCCAGTGGGTCCACTACCCGCTTTACCCGCTCATCCGTTACAACAGTGACTACTTTTCACCCTTTAAATAGACAGACTGAACGATTACAAGTTTGAAGACACCTGTGATGACAATTATAGTACACACCTTAATTTAATGTCTCCCTATAGAAAAATATTTTCAGTCTTTCTAGGAGTACCATAATTTTTGTCCAGGCCAGTGTTATTGTGTGTTTTTTAAGTTTTGATTGATTATTAGTTGAATTTCAGTAAATTTAAACATATTATTACTTTTCAGGTCATTTCACTGATCATTGTGGGGTTTTCTTTCTTTAACGGAAGGGTGCCAACAATTGTGTCTACATGTGTATTTAAAATATATAGAAAACATGGTGTGATATCAAGCAATGGCACCTGACCACTGCAGGCACTGACTGGATGATGAGCCAACCACTGGGAGCCAGATGTATACAGAAGAACGGGAAGACCGCTGCTAGTGTCAACACTGAATGGGGCTGAGTATGTATATATATTTTTTTTTATAAAACCCAGAAAACCTGTGTAATTTTCTATGTTCCTAACATTCAGTATACTGTATATCATATACCTTAAATCAATGGTGATATAACAAACAATGTCTATTTCTTTGGCATGCTGTAAACTAATAAGCAGTCTAATATGTACACACATACTTGTGATTTTGTCTTTATTTTCGACCCAGATTATCAGTCTGGGCAGTCTGTCTCAAATTGCTATTTAACATGCCTTTATCACGAACCAAATGTCTCAGTAGTTTAACCATTTAAAAATGAGTCTCTATTGCAAAATCATTAAAAATTACAAAATTATACCAAAAGGGGAGTAAAGCACATAAAATTGATTGTCATATGATCAGTATTTCAGTTTGCAAAATACAAAATTAGACAATTATAGAATAGATCAATAACTCACATGTAGTAATTAATAAATTTTTTTCCAACAGGTGCAACGGGTGCTTACTGGTGGTAGTCACATTAAATATACTGTTACGGAGATGGTAGTGGATCCTCTGAACCACCACAAGCGATGGCGTAAGCCACGCCAGGGAGCGGAGTCTAAGTAGGTCCGGTTTTCACCAGAGCCCGCCGCAAAGCGGGATGGACTTGCTCCGGTGGGAGAACTACCAGGTCGCTACCCCTGACGTGACTTGCTTGTGGTCGGTGCAGGCGTCAGTGGTTCATAGTCGGGGACAGGCAGAAGGTCAGGACAGGCGGCAAAGGTTCGTGGTCAAAGGACGGAGGCAGAAGGTACGGTACACGGTAATCAGGACAAGACACTCTGGAACGCTTCCTCTCTAGGCACAGGGCACTATCGATTCGGCAACGTGCTAGGGAAGAGGCAGGGCTTAAATAGGGTCAGTGCCCGGTGAAACCAATCACCGGCGCACTGTCCCTTTAAATTTTCCTGAAGTGCCGTGCGCGCGCGCTAGAGGGCGCGCGTGCACGCGGCCGGCAGCAGGAACACGCGCCAGGACAGGAGCGAGGCGAGGTAAGTGAGTGTCGGCGTGTCCGCGGCCCGAGCGCCGGGCCGCGGCACCGGCCGCAGCAGGAGGCGCTGCGGCGTTGCGGGTGTGCCTGCGACCCGACACGGGGGTCGCAGGGGCACCCGTAACATATACATTCACATGGGGTAGATCTGCTACGTATTCTGCAACAGATTTTCTTGTGGATTAGTTGCTTACTTAATGCAGATTCTACTTGTTTTTTTTTGTTATCTTTTAAGTGTCAGGGCACTGTCCAACCAAAGGGTTTCAATTATATAACATGGGAGCAGGATAAATACAATACTGGCACCAGGGGCCTAACTAGAGAAGCCAGGGCCCCAAAGCAAACTTTTGAATGGGGCCCCCTCCCCGCCCAACTCCCTGACCACGACCATGTACCAGGACATGCTGTTAGATAATGTAGATAATACAAGGGGCAAATACCTCACCATACATCTCACCATCATACTGCTACCAAACAAATCCCACTATACCAAAACCAACATTACCAGTAAAGCTACTACATATGGACCTGATGATACCGCCAGAACACGACCACAAATTACCACCACGTAGTGACTGAATAATACCCCTATACTATTACTGATCAGTACACAAAGACCAATACTGTCTAATAATAATAATATATAATAATATAGTGACCATATAGTGGTATATACCAGTGTACACAGGCTCTGCAGACTGTATATAACCACCATACAGTGACATATAGTGGTAGACACCAGTGTACACAGGCTCTGCAGACTGTATATTACCTCCATACAGTGACATATAGTAAGTGTACACAGACTGCAGACATATAAGTGATTACAGTGTAGTTACATCTTGTGACTCACAGGTGACGTTTCTCTGACCAGTCGTTGACTTTCTCTTTTGTTCTGCATCCGGTCCAGTCCGCCATCATGATTACATCTCCCGACCACTTGTCCCTGCAGATTTAGACACAAATATCTTAGAATCCTGACTTTTCCAGCACCTGCCCTCCCCCTGGCTATATGGAGTCCATTTAGGCAGGCAGGGTTTAGATAGGATATATGGGGCCCCAAATAGGCAAGGTTTAGTTAGCCAATAGAGTGCCCAAATAGGCAGGCAGGGTTTAGGTAGCTATAGGGAGCCATACAGGTAGACAGGGGTTAGGTGGGCTATAGGGGCCATATAGGCAGGCATATAGGGGGCTGTATAGGCAGGCATATAGGGGGCTGTATAGGCAGGCAGGCAGGCATATAGGGGGCTGTATAGGCAGGCAGGCATATAGGGGGCTGTATAGGCAGGCAGGCATATAGGGGGCTGTATAGGCAGGCAGGCATATAGGGGGCTGTATAGGCAGGCAGGCATATAGGGGGCTGTATAGGCAGGCAGGCATATGGGGGCTGTATAGGGCAGGCAGGCATATAGGGGCTGTATAGGGCAGGCAAGCATAGGGGGCTGTATAGGCAGGCAGGCATATAGGGGGCTGTATAGGCAGGCTGGGGGCAGGTAAAATAAGAAATCCGTTACTCAACTCGGGCCACGCTCCCCCGATGCGCCGCTCGCTCCGGTCTACTGCTCTCCCTGCACCGCGCTCACCCACATGACCACAGAGCACCGGCAGGGGAAGTAGCAGGGCGGAGCGAGTGTCGCTCCGTTCTGTTACCTCCGGGCAGCGCTGCCTCTGAACGCTCGGGCAGGAGGGCTCGGCGTTCAGAGGTAGCATGCGTCGGGCCCCGCAGCTCCCCGCCCGCCGCAGTGAACTGTTATGTTCACTGCCGGCGGGCCCAGGAGCGGCATTACCAGGGTAGCGGATGCGGTAGCAGCTGCCCCGGGGCCCCCTTAAGCGCAGGGGCCCCGTAGCAACTGCTACCCCTGCTACCCCGGTAGTTACGCCAGTCTGGCACTATATAACAAACCGATACAGAAGAAGAGAGGACCCAGCTTGTGAGTGCTTACAATCTACAAGACATTGACTTAAAGGGGTTGTCCATGTAAGGAATAAATATAATATATATATATATATATATAACACATATACACACCTACTGAGTCTCCCCGTTCTTCCGTTTACATTTTGTTCACCTGCTTCTAAATACATCACTATTCAGAGCTGTTCACTTTCGAATGGTGATGTAAATGAGTGGCATGTGACCGAAGCAGTCAATCCGAAGCTGCAAAGGTAGCGTAGCCGTTTGGAAGTGACACAATATAAAAAGAAGACTGGGGAGAGCCAGCACTCTAGAACCAGATGATGGTGAGTATAGTTTTTTTTTTATTTTTTTTTTTAACGGGACCACAGGAGCATAATACATATAGATATACTGAAGTCAATAGAAAAAAATTAAAAGTAAATGTTGCGATAAATCCACAAACAAATCCACAGCAGATCCACCCCATGTAAATATACTCTTAACAATTACAGTCATTGTGAGTTTCCACAGTTCTATGCACTGCCAATTTTCCCAATCAACAAAAGTATTCTAAGAGCCCCTTTTATTTGTGAACTATGATCACACTAGTGATTGACAGGGCGGTAGCTGCCATTACAATTTTTAGATTGGTATAACTCCCAAAAAGGGTTGATGGAAATGCTCAATAAAGCAGGATTTCTGCTGATTTATAGGAAAAGGCAAATACTAGTGATAAAAATAATAACAATTGAAGCAATAAACAGCAGCGTGTATCAAACTATTTATTGTGGATCTGAGAAGAGTGAGTATCTGTGTTTTTGTGCCTCGGTGACGTTATTGGTTTCTTAAAGGGTTTTTCTCACCGTGCAGTTTGACAGAGGCACAGACAACTTGCGACTCACACTTTCTGTTAAGGCTGTGGGTGCGTCTGTAGTAGTGATTGCTGTTCCTAGCTATTCCTGTTACACTGACGTGACTGCAGGAGATTTAAAAAGAGCCGTAGAGGGTACAGATCTAGTTAAGTAAACAACGTCCGCTGCTAGAGATAAGACTCTGCAGGAGGTGACTCACCATGGATGGGCTGACTGACGACAGCTTAGAGAAATGAGAGATGGTCGGTAACCAGAGAAACTTGTGTACTCTAACAGGAGATAAAATCTTTTTTATCTCCTGACCAAAGCAAAATCAAAACAACAATGAATTTGTTAATAGTCTTTATTTACCTTAAAATCTAATCATTGTAGTGAGAAAACCCCTTTAATATGAACGGTGCACTTGACATGCTACTGATTAACACAGTTAAGACTTAAAGGGGTTTTCGCGCTACAAAGATCATATCTGTAATGATGGGGACAGTATAAATAAGCACTTTTGCAATTGGTTTGCATTAACGAAATCATTTAGTATAGCAACTATGAGCTAATCTGTATGTCTAGAGCTAAATCATCAGCCTGAGGTCAGGCCACATCTCCTTTGCTGTGATTGGCTGACTGATATTTAGTTCAGCCCTGTTGGGACATGCCCCATGGTTGGGACACACCCCCTGTGCTGTGATCGACTGCCTGCACTCTGTGCTTTCTCCCATCTGAGCTGTGTGAAACTAAAACAGCTTTCTGTGCTGGCTGCTGGCTGGGTAATAAAGGCTGTCTGAGCTCCTTTATGCTCATCTCCCAGTGATTGCTCTATGTGAAGGATCTGGGCAATCACTGAGTCTCTAGCTGCTAGATTCACTCTCTCCCTATATAACACAGTCTTATACACTTTTCTGCATTTCTCACATCTGTTTTATCATTTCAGGCTGTACAGCAATACAGGTGTTCTGGTTACAAAGAGCTTGTGGAGGGATCTGATAGCTCTCCAGGCTTGAGAACTGACCACTGCAGAAGGTCTGCAGAGCTGTGAAATCCTCTCCCTTCCACTGCTCATACAGAATGATGATGTCACAACTCTTCAGTGAGGGGAGATACACCTACTGAGAGGAGAGACATACCCCTGGATTTGAAGCTGTAAGAGACAGAGAAACAGCTCAAGTCTGCGAAGGCCTGTACTGAGAAAACCCCTTTAAGGAATGAACCTGTTGGATAGGGACAAGAAACTGGAAAAGTAACATAATACTTACCTGTAAAATCTTCTCCAACTGCTTCTGATTTTCAACCACAATAATGTTTGCTTTGCAGTCATCGGCCACATAATGGCATGCTTCAGGGTTGTTGGTTGTATAAATCCCAGTTGTAATCCCCCTAAAGTGAAGACACATCTTATTTATACAGATATGAAGCAGCACTCAAAGTATTGTTACATCTGAACAAAACTGAGTTGCAACTTTTTAAAATTATGATATCCTCCTATACGCAGCCATATGACAGATCCGATAAATAACTTATGCACAAGTATACATGAGCCCTAACAGCTTCTTTTACTAAGGAAAATGGATTATGCAAGAAAGTATATTAACTAAAGTGTAATAAATGAATAGCTCTTCTAGTCTTATACTGTATATCTGCCATGGTTTTGTTATGCGGTAATTAGAAATGCAGTTTTTACAGGTGGAACATGTAGAATAAAAACTACATATTCAAAACCATAGCAAATGGCAGCAAAAACACAAAAGGTTTTTCCGGATGTGATTTTTACCATGATACAAGTGTTCCATAACCATCCTGTGTGAATACACCTTTAGGCTGTGTACATGTTAGAACCATTGGACTCTTATGCTCAATCTAACATGCATTAGAATAATCTAATGGCCTGTGCCCCAATGGCTAACATACACAGTGGAGTCACATTATTATGACCACTTCCTACTTTGGACATTGGCAGCTTGTAGCTGCCGTCATATGCTGGCTTGGTGGGTATATTAAGTGTGAGATAGGATGGTTATTGGGCAAAGGTAGTAGTATTTCTAAAATTGTGCAGTTTGTAAACTGTTTGCATGCTTTTGTGGTGAAAGAGTGGACTAATGATGCCATTGTAAATAAGGGTGCTTTCACACAGTGCATTTTTGGTGTGTTTTTGATGCGTTTTTTAATGTGTTTTTGTGCAGGAAGGTACAGCAATTAATGCTGTACATTGCTGCACAAATTTTTGCCACGATTTTTGCCGTTTTCTTGGTGCAGCAATGTACAGCATTAATTGCTGTGCCTTCCTGCACAAAAAACGCATTAAAAATCCCGCACCAAAAATGCACCGTGTGAAAGCACCCTAAGTGATGTGGAAACTGCAGAGCGCCACCTGCTATTGATGCGGGAGGTGTTCAAGGGCATACTGATATACTACATTGGAGCAGCTTACTGCCAAAATGAACTAGGGGGCTACTAGACATGTCTTAAACACTTTAGGAAGCCCTACAGAATATGTTGCTCCATAGCCGACGAATGGTCACTGCACCCTGCTAACAAATTTGCTTCAGCAGAAAAGGCTTCAATTTTCACAGCAGTTTCGGAATTAGACCTCCGCTGAGTGACAATAGGTTGCTTTAACTGATGAGTCACATTTTCTGCTTCATCAAACGGATGGACATTGGTCTGTCAGGCTAGAAACATCAGACAAGAAATACCCTGCAGCCAAGGTTGGAAGAACACAAGCTGGAGGTAGCAGCAGCATTATGGTCTGGGGAATGTTTTTGTAGCATGAACTGATTTGGGTATAAATCCATTCTTGCTGCTCATGTACACCCATACATGCTGATCAGTGTTGGACTGGGGTTGTTGGAGCTCCCAAGTGGAGTTGATTCTTGGGCCTCCACTCCGTGGAATTAATTCTTGGTGCCCACTTGTGAATTTGATTCTTGGTGCCCACCATATAGCTATTGTACAAGACTATACCTCTTACTTTCTCCCTCTCCTTATTGGCCTTTCTTCCTGAAATGCAGCCTGCCATGCTCAGTGCCCACCATACCTAGACTTCAAACCTGATGCTGATTGTCTTTCCGGGGCAGATGGGATCTTCCACCAAGACACAGCAACATGTCACATGACTAGAAATATTTCACAAGTACAAGTATTTCGCTGATTGGAAAAGGGTTTCTACTTCATCAAACGGATGGACATTGGCCTGTCAGGCAAGAAACAGCAGAGAACAAACACCCTGCAGCCAATGAACACAATTCATTGTGTTACATTTATTTTGGTCTATTTATGACATGTACAAGCCCACATTTCCAAGAATGGTGGCCAAGGAATTAAATTGAGTAAACAACTCGATGAACAATTTTAATTTTCTAGTTGTTCTTTGCATTGTGTGTTGGTTAATTATTCACAATAAGTAGGTGATGTACGGAATGCGGTATTACTGGTTATTATCTCATGTTTAACTATTTTACTTGACTTGTGAATTTAGAAGGTATAACGTTTAGTTTGCTAATTTAGTCCTTTTCTGTATATGTAAATTAATGCATTTGACTTATTGGGTTTTACTCTTGGATTTTTGTAATGTGCTTTATTTGTAGGACATTTAGGCCATGTCCCCACGGCACGGGTTTTCGGCCGGTTTTTCAGACCGCCTGAAAAACCGGCCGAAAATGAGCACAATGGTGCTCTATGGAAAACCCATGCAGCAGTCCCCACTGCACAGGTTTTATGCCCGGCGGTTTTGCCACCGGCGGCCCAGCGGCAAAACATTGAACATGTTCATTCTTCTGTCCGGTTTCCGGAAGGAATATGAACAATTCAATGGGAGGGCTCTTCTCCGCTCATCGCGGAGAAAAGCCGTCTCCCCCGCGGCCGTGGGGACGGACGCAAAACCGGACAAATACCGGCCGGCAAACCGACCGGTATTTGTCCACTGCCGTGGGAATGCGCCCTTATTGGCTTAAAAGCTGAATGAAAAACTGCCACAAAAACTGTTTTTTTTTTTTCAAAAAAGCTCGTGTCACTACCCCTTTACAGACTATAAAAATCTATGTCACAAAGACAAATTAAAATAACCCAGTGCTGCGAATAGTGACCAGAAATCACACATGGAATTCGTTAGAAAACAAAAAAAATATTATATGCATTCAGAGGCACATTGAGAAACAGCAGGATTCACTAAGAACCTAATTATATATATACACAGTCAAGTCACAATATAATAACCACCAGCTAATATACAGAGCAACCATCCCAGTCTTACACTGATTAGCATTCATGGGTGTAAGTGAGCTATGGATTCATACCCAAATTGATTGATGCCACAAAAACATTCCCCAGACCATAACGCTACCATCACCAGCTTGTGTCTTCCAGCACTGGCCCCCAACTCCCCAGACTGGAATTAAGTATCTGTGGGACCACCTAAATTATCCCATAGATTCTGCCCCAAGCTTCCTCCACCATCTGTGTTGGTCTCTGACTGCAGTATCCATTGGCATACTGTGAAAAACCATATCAATTGGGCATAATCGGTAGTTGCCCAGGGGCGCAAGAGCATATGCTGATGCCCCTTAACGCTATGCCTCCTGTGCTGCTGCCCCATAATACTGTGCCTCCCATCCTGCTGCATCAATACATAATGAATGTCAATAATTGTACTTACCCAGCAAATACTGTTCCCACAGCTGAAATGAACCATTCTGGTGAATTAAAGCCAAGTATACCAACACTATGAAATGGCTTTAAACCCAGCTGCAAATAAAAAATACACTTTTTTAAGAAGGCGAAATACTATATGGTACAGCATCATACACAATGAGCTAGAAAATCCAAAGGGAGTTAAAGATTATATATTCTTAAAGGAAGCAGAAAAGTCAAAGCATCTTGGAAGCACAGTATATGCAATAACCGAATAATTGAAATATTTTGTTTCAGAATAACTTCTGTCAAGTGTTTCAATAAGTAAAGATAAAAACATTTTCCAACTGTTGAAGAATCCAACTACAACCTCCGGCACAAACTATGGACTCACTAAACTTGGTGGATGCTCTCTCAGCTTGTTTACTTTGTAGCAAATACACAAAATACAGATATAACACAAAATAATGTTTAATAGCTGAACATCCTGGCTTCATGAAATGTAACTTAAACACATAAAAGAAAATTATTATAATAAATGGCATATGGCACACCTGCATTCTTTGAGGCATGGAGTTCACCAGTGTTAGACTGGAGTGCCTGGGCCCACCAGTGGAGTTGGTCCTTAGGGCCCACCCTACAGTTACGGTACATGAGTCTTGCACTCTGCCTCTTGTTTCTGCCTTTCTCCCAGAAAAACCCCAGGCCTGTCATACCCAGGAGCTACCCTGCTCCATTATGGGCCAGTCTGAGCCTGGACTTCAATAAGGATATTCAAGTTTCTTTCAACTTTCTCAAAGAGTCATTGACAGATCAGGTAGAATATAAGAAAAAGCAGACCGTAGGTACAGCTCACTTGCTTATATTGAAATGGTGGTCCATATATTATACATCTAAGCTGATGAACTAAGAGCCAGCTCAGTTCAAAATGTGACTCTTAATAGGAGGCTAACAATGTTTACATTTTTAATAAAGTGAAATAAAACTCAGTTTTTAAATTTCTTTCCTTTTGGATACTGACAGATGAATTTTAAATAATAGAGACTTGTCATAAACCAATTTTTTTAAACATGTAAGGGAGAGGCATGCACATCCTCACACTATACGTTGATCTAATGCTTCTCAGAAAAACTTTACAAAAATGAACAGGAGGTTCTTACAGTAGTATACTTTTTGATCAAAACATATAAGCCCACATGTCACTTCATGGCGACCTCTTTAAGGTGGGTCCCTACACTAAATGGAGGCAGCACTACATGGCGGCCACTGCCGCAGCAAAAGCCACGCAGATGAGGGGCACAGCCCAGTGGCCCAACAGCCCCACTGCTGCCAGACCGAGCCCCCTGGCTCTGGGCTGCATCACCACACCAGCACAGCAGAAATGGCTACCATACAGCCAGGAGAGGTAAGCTGTGTCGATCTTTCCTTTTTTGGTGGTGGTGCTGTATGGCGGCCATTGCTGCTATGATGCTGTGGTGGTACAGCCCAGAGCCAGGAGGCTAGGTCTGGCAGCAGTGGGGCTGTGCCTCTCATCTGTGTGGCTTTTGCTACGGCGGCGGTCGCCATGCAGTGCTGCCCCCATTAGTGTAAGGACCCACTTTATAGAGGTCGCCGTGAAGTGGCAGGTGGGCTTATACTGTTTGATCAAAAAGCATACTAAGAACCTCATGTTCAGTTTTGTAAAGTTTTGCTGAGAAGCATTAGATCAACGTATAGTGTGCGGATGTGTGGTCCATGCCTCTCCCTCCATGTTTGAACCAATTTTTTTACATTTACACCATAAATTTTGAATCTGAGATCGGGACTGTTTGCTGCCTGAATCGTTAAGATAGTATGGGTTTCTTAAAGTAAAGATTTATCACTGCTTGGTCTGTAACAATATGCATGATCATCCTGAAAAATAACTTCATCATCTTCAAAGCTATTATAAGGCTATGTTCACACGGCTTAAAATTGGACGTATTTCAGTCTGTAATTACGCGTCGGAGTGCGCAAATTACGGCTGGAATACGTCCCATTCATTACGGTAATCCACAGTTCTCATAGAGAACTATGGATTACGTCTCCTCTCCCTGCTCGGCGAATACGCCGAGGGAGGAGATAAGTGACATGTGAATTACCAGCGCGTATACGCGCCGCTGGTAATGCGAAGTGCCGGCCCCCCGCTCCCGCCGAGCCCCCGGCCACACGCCGGGGCGTAATTACGCCCTGCAAATAAGCCATGTGAACCTAGCCTTAATGTAATGAGAAAAGTGTCCAGACTTTCTACGTCCACTTGTGCATTGACTGTGAAGGTAATGATTGTTGTTATCTCTGGTCCGTTACCTGACATACAACCCCATATTATAAATGAGGGGGAAATGTAATGATTTTCTTCAGGCAGTAGTCTTTATAGGTTTTATAATAATGACACTAGGCAAAAGTTTAAGCATCATCTCTGTGGTCAATGCAGATTGCTGATTTATCCATGAATACCACTTTTATCCAATGATTCACACTCCATTATTGCTTCTTTTTTGCCCAGTGTAACCTTCTTTCCTTTTGTTGCGCAGGTAATGTTGATGTTTTCTTATATGTAAATATCATTTGATTCAGCCAATTTTTTTAAAGCTCACAAGACTCAATGACATTGTCGGCAGTGGAAATAGTTTACCTTGTAGACCTTTGGAGTGGCCTCAAAGAAGTTAGGGCTAGACTAGGGGACATGGGTAGTAAGCAATTTGGTGTCTGAGACTGGGAGCCAATATAACAGACTACCTTATAGTTGTTTAAACAGAAAATTTGAGGTGGGGTCTAGTGTGGTCTGAGAGCACCAGTAGCACATACAGTGGAGTCTATGGTCTAGTTTTCCCAAAAAATCTATTTTGAAGTGTGAACCAAGAAAATAAACAGCCATATTGTTTGTTATTTTAACTGTTCTTCAATGGCAAGCTTAAAAGGGATGTATCGCTTCATCAGTTCGGCTTTTTTCTTGTAGCTTCATTTTCTTAGCTTGTCAAATTCAGGGGTTTTTCTTCCCCTACCAGCTGGGTGTTTCTTAACTGAAGGGGGATGATGTCATCCCCCTTCACTGTTCGTGCTTACTCCCGAGTCAGTGTGTTTGTTTGAGATCAGTGGGAGGGGATAGCACATCCCTGCTCTTTCCCCACCTCTCTGTCTGAGTACACATGTCACTGTGACATTCCTCTCCCTATGCAGTCTTATTTTGTAAGAGCTGTTTGTTTACATACCACAGGCCTGCATTTAGTCTAGAACTCAGAACACTGATCTCTTGTCCTCTCACAGCTGGGGGTTTGTTACAGTTGAATCCAGTCTTCTATGAACTCATCCAGAGCAGCACAGACCTGTCTCCTTTCTATGTTTACACGCAGGAGCATTAAGGCACCGGGCACAATTATGATAATATAATAATAATAATAATAATCTTTATTTCTATAGCGCCAACATATTCCGCAGCACTTTACAAATTAGAGGGTGTACATACAGACATTACACATTAAAAGAACTTACAAATGAGACACGAGGTATGAGGACCCTGCTCGCGAGAGCTTACAATCTATTATGGTGTATGGTGAGACAAAGGGTTAGACAGTGCTCAGTTTACTATGGTCCAGCCATGTTACATAAATAAGAGGTGGTTTACATAGAAATTGGGTGACCCAGCCACCCTGACAGTACATCTATATACAGATGTTTTCTGATTGTCGAAGCAGCTGCAGTGTACTGTGCAGCTGCTGGCTGTGCAGAGTGAAATGTTGCCGGACCCTTATTCTGAGTGAGAGAGGCAGGAATGCGCACTCCCGTGAATACTGAATGCAACCTGGGTCCAGACAGAATGTAAATTAGTAGAGCCGTTAGCCAATGCAATTAAAGGAGGTGGAATCCGACCTGCACTGGGGAACAGTGTTTACAGAAAACGAAGATAAGGGAGACAGTGAAAACAAGACAGCTTTGCTAATGACATCCAATTGCAAAGTTGCTTGTTTTCATATTCCCCTTATTCTGAAGACCATTTAATGTAATGATACAACTACTTTAAGCAGACTAACATTTTTTGGCTTGGTATACCTTGCCTATTTATTGTTCTCTGCTCTACACTGTAATGTGCTGTGTAGACTTATATGTATGGTATTTTGTTAAATTTTGCAAGCATGTTTAATAATCATCTCACCTTCTGGAAGGCCTTGGCAGATTGACGACACAGCTGATAATACTCCTTGAACGTAATATGTTCCCATTGCCCATCCTTCTTACTTGAAAGTGCCTTTAGAGAGCCATACTTATTCACACATTCCAAAAACATTTCATGGACAGTTACAGGAGTCTGAGGACAAGAAGAGTCTATCCTCAGTCGAACTGACCCATTGGCATCTGTGGTCCATAATTTTTCTTCTGTTATTTGACAGCACATATAGGGACAATAATGGTAACATGCTTGGTTAAAATGCTCTCAGATTACGTACACAAATATACATAATTTAGAATGAACATACAATTTGCACACACAGCTATATAATTGAAGCAAACATATTAAAGGGGTTTTGCCACGATGTAATGTTGACATGGGATCCTCCAAAATGGGTATTTAATCATTTTTCTAAATATGTGATTACAAAAATTGCGGTCAGAGCTACAGGCTGCCTTACCTGCCCTTAGTTACTTAAAAGCTTCTATTAGATACGACCTGACAAGAGTTGCTGGCCGGGCTTGCGCAGAGAACACTTCTTATCTGATGAATGGGAGCTGAAGAAGCTTTCAAGGCACTGGGTAGAAATATGTTGTCTTTTGTATACAGAATCCACTAGTTGTAGTGTGATTATCTGAGTAGATCCCTGCTTTATCTGATGACTGAGAAAATGAAGCTTTCAAGCTGCTGTGGAGAAAAGGTGTTGTCTTTTGTATACAGAATACACTAGTTGTAGTTTGATTATTTGAGTGAACATTTCACACGATCCCATATGCATGGCTCTGTGCCCTGGCTGTGTGTCTCTCTCTCTTAGCTCAGCGTGGCTTGCTTACATTTGCTTCTTAGCAGATAAGGCACGTCCTGGCACAACCCCTTTAACTATATTTCTATGTTCAATATGTAATATGGTTGAAAAGGGATACAGGTCCATTGAGAATAGCCTACAATCCTACAGTATCAATCCAGAGGAAGGCAAAAACCCCTACGAGGCAGATGTTAATTGCCCCATATAAGAGGAGAAATTCCTTCTCAACTCCAAATACGGCAATTAAGAATAATCCCTGAATCAACATACATGAATCAATCTAGTCCTCATAACCTGCAATATTATATTTTTAAAAAAAGGCATTTAAACCAAACCCTTCTTGAAATTGGTCAATGAATCCACCATCATAACCTCTTGTGCCAGCGAGTTTCATAGTGTCACTGCTCTTATGGAAAAGAATCCCCGTCTGTGATGATGGTGAAACCTTCTTTCCTCTAGACGTGGAGTATGCCCCTTGTCTTTGTTACAGGTGTAGGTGTAAAAAGATCTTGCAAGAGATCTGTATATTGTCCTTTCACATAGTTTTACAAATATTTATAAATATGAATACAAGTTTATAAAATGTATTTTGCTGCCAAGGCTGTGACAGTCATGTCACAGCAAGGAAGAGCTTTCTTAGTCAGAAATGTGTTTCTCATTTCCTATCAATAAAAGCTAATGAGCCAAAAAATGCGCTTTAACTCCTTCCAGTACCAGTCATTTTTGCTTTTGTTGCATTTGCTTTTGTTGCTTTCTTACAGCCATCTTTTTCTTCTGTCTACATAGACATAAAAAGGGCTTGCTTTTGTAAGACAAGATTAACTATTTAACTCTTTACCGCCTCAGTCAGCTTTGACGTCTCTGGCAGAGGCCCATTTTTTTTAAATGTGACATGTGTCACTTTATGTGATTCGGAGATTGTTTTCTCGTGACACATTTTGCTTTAAGTTAGTAAGAAAGTTTGTTCCCTACAATCCCTGTATATTTGTGAAAAATATCAAAATTTCATGAAATTTTTGAAAAATTTGCCATTTTCAAAGTAAAAAATGTCTGCGTGTAAGAGAGATAGTTATTCAACACAAAATAGTTTATAACTAACATCTACCATATGTCTACCATAGTCATTTTTCCCATTTTCAGGAAAATTTGCAACAGATTTTTTTAGGGATCAGTCCAGTTCTGACATGGCTTTGAGGTGCTTGTATGTTAGATACCCTCATAAATGACTACATCTAAGAAACTACACCTTAAAGTATTCAAAACAGTGTTTAGGACGTTTGACCCATTAGATGTTTAACATAAATTAAAGCAAAGTGGAGGTGAAATTTCACTTTTTTTTGCAGATTTTAAATTTTTATTCATTATCCACTGGAATATGGTAGATGTGACCAGGAAAATGCAACTTAATATTGATTCCAATTCTGCTGTTTTTAGAGATATCCCATATGTGTCCCTAGTGCGCTATTTAACTCAAACATAAGCTTCAGAATATGAGGAGCACATACTGGACTTTGGGGTCTCATTTTCATCATGATTTTCTTTAGGCACCATTACAGGTTTGGTAAGCCTAAGGTGCTAAAACTTAAAAGGGTTTTCTCACTACAAAGATCATATCTGTAATGATGGGGACAGCAAAAATAAGCACTTTTGCAATTGGTTTGTATTAACTAAATCAGTTAGTATAGCAGCTATGAGCCAATCTGTGATTATCTAGAGTTAAATATTAAGCATGGGGTCGGGCCACACCCCTTTGCTGTGATTGTCTGGCTCATAGTCACTGAAATGAAAATGAAACTGGCTTTCTGTGCTTGCTGCTGTCTGTGTCTGTTTTCATTGTCTTTCACTCTCCATGAGCTGTGTAATAAAGGCTGCCTGATCTCTTCTCTGATCTTCTCCCAGTGACATCTCTATGTGAAGGATCTGGACAATTACTGAGTCTCTACCTGTTAGATTCACTCTCCTCCCGTATAACACAGTCTTATACCCTCTTCTCCCCCTCTACCACCCGTCTGATAACAGAGGTGGGAGCAGAGTACATTTCCCACATTTGTTTAATAATTTCAGGCTGTATGTATAACTTTTTACACCAATGCAGGTGTTCTGGTTACAAGAAGCTTGTGGAGGGTGGTGAAAACTCTGCAGGCATGAGAACTGACCATTGCAGGAGGTCTGCAGAGCTGTGACATCATCTCTCCAGGGCCGTCTCTTCCATTGGGCTGGGTAGGCGGTTGCCTGGAGGCCCCACAGGCATAGGTGGCCCGCCCGTGTGGCTGCCTACCCTTCCCAATGAATATATGCACCGAGACCGAGCAGCGTTTGTTGCTCCTGCCTGCGCTTACTTTTCATAGCTACTGCTGTGCCTGCGCTTTACAGCACAGGGGTCATACAGTGATGCTGTGAACTCCTATTGAGCCGGGCCCTGCGCTATGAAGAGTAAAACGCAGGCGCGGCCTCTGTCCCCCGCTGGGCCACTGGGATATGAAATTCCCATTCTAGGTCTGGTGCCACCCAGCAAGTTAAAATGGTCCCGGTCCCGCCTCTGCCCCAGAGTCCACAGCACTAGCCGCTCGTTGCCACTAAAAAGGAGCAGGCCAGCAGCAGCACGTAGAGACTGGGGCCCCCGGACAGTAACATGGCCATAGGAGCTGCCTGTGCCCCCAGCCAGGCCACGCATCAACCCGTAAGTTATATGAGTTGCTGCGTGGCCTGGCCGGGGGCATAGAATAACTGACCACAAGATGGAGAGGGTGTCTGCGTCATGGTCAGCCATCCTGTGCCCCCAGGGTGTACAGTAACACCTGTAACAATTGCATGTGGTCACTCAGCCATTTTGTGCCCCAAGCCCAGGCCATGCAACAATTACTTATGAGTTGCTGTGTGGCCTGGACGAAGGGCACAAAATGGCTGACTGACCACATGATAGAGAGATTGTCAGTTTTGACTCGTGACATAAAAACATGATTTTATGGTGCGAAGTGTGGGCTGAAAAAGTGGGGTTGTGATATGTAAATTCTGCATAAAAATTATAATTTTTTTTTAAATTTTTCCATTTACATAGATATATAATGGCTTGTTTTTTTGTGGGACAAGATGTTCTTTTTAATGATGCTATGAACTTACCATGAAATGTACTGGGAATGTGAAAAAAATTCTAAGTGGGGTTAAATGTGGAAAAAACTTACTTGCGCAGGGTTTGCAGGGGTTTTGTTTTGATGCACTTCATTCTTCAGTTAAAATGATGTGTTATCTGTGTTCTGCAGGATGATACATTTCCGGTGATACCAAAAATGTATTGTTTTGGTTATGTTTTAGTACTTTTTTTTTAGTATTTTTTTGTGCTGCCGCGTCATTTACTGCAACATTTTTGCGGATTTTGTGGTATGCATGTGACTTTTGATCACTTTTTTTTTTTTTTTAACTGATAATATGTATATTTATTCCTGTGAGTAATTGCGTTGGTTGGGGGGCCCAATGCACTGCTCTGCCCAGGGGCCCATAATGCTGTTAAAACGGCCCTGCCTCTCTCTCCCACTGCTCACAAAGAATGATTATAATGACTCAAGAGGAAGCAGGGACGGGGTGTGATTATGTCACTAGTCTTCAGCAAGGGAAGACACACCTACTGGGAGGGGAGATCTGCCCCTAGATTTAAAGCTGTAAGAGAGAAAGCTCAAGATGCCTGTGAAAACCTGTACTAAGAAAACCTCTTTAATAAATGCCCCTAAAAAGACCCAAATTGGAAACTACACCCTTTAAAGAATATATCTAGAGGTGTAGTGAGTATATTGACCCCACAGGTGTTTTTTTACAATTTTTTTTAGCAGAAGGCTGTGAAAATAAAAAAAAATCATTTTTTTCCAACAACATACAATTTTAGTTGAAAATGTTTCCGATCGGTATTTGTCCGTTTTTTGTGCCGTGCACATGGCCGCGGGAGGACAACTTTTCTCCGCGATTAGTATAGGAAAGCCCTCCTCCTTCACATTCACTTGTTCATATTCCCCTTTGAAAACCAGACTGAAGAATGAACAAGTAGATTGTTTTTCGGGGACTGCTGCACGGGTTTTCCATAGAGCCCCATATAAAAGTTTGCGGCCAGTTTTTCAGACGGTTTGCAAAACCGCAAACCGTCTGAAAAAACCGTCCGCAAACCGGTGCCGTGGGGACAAGGCCTAACAGTCAAAAATACAAAGGCCATAGAAACTTATTAGATAATATTAACAACAAATCATCTGTAACATCAAGAAAAAGGAAACAAAGCATTTGAACAAGAGATTTTGTTACTAAGCCTAGTCTGCAATCAGTAGCATACTACTGTAAAGCAAAAAGACAGAAGAACATTAGACAAGACACAACAGGTTATAACACACAAGGAGTGAATGCTAAATCAGCTGAAAGTATCAATTACCATGTAATCAACCCAATGCTACAGATCTATCAAAATACAGTAAGGGCATGTCCTCATGGCACGGATTTTCAGCTGGTTTTACAGACGGTTTTCGGTTTTGAAAGCTGTCTGCAAACTAACTGTCAACCTTTAACATAGACCTTAATGGAAAATCCATGCAGCATTCCCCACTGCATGGATTTTCTGCTGGACGTTTTTTTAGACCGCCAGTGGTTATGAAAAACATAAAACATTATCATTCTTCCGTCCGGTTTTAGGGAGGAACGTGAACATGTCGGTATGAAGGCTGAGGACTTGAATCCACAAACTGCAGAGAAAAGCCAATCCCCTACATGCCGAAAACAAACCAAATACCAGCCAGGTAATCCCGACTGGTAATTGGTCCCCGTCGTGTAAACGCAGTCTAAGTATCCCAGGGATGCCAGATCGCCTAAAACGCCTACAATGTGTTATTTAGAAGAGCCATAAGATACTTTAAGGGCGACATGTATGATTGGGGCTGCGCCAGAATTCTGGCGTCAAAAAGCTGTAGTAGACCAGTTCTATAGATGTATGAACAGGCGTACTCCAAACTTTGGCGCGATAAGTGCCTCAGTACGGTGCCAAAGACACTTTTTGCAATGCCAAAGTTTTGGGGCGTTCCGGGGGCATGTCGTATCACATTAGCAGAAGTAGACATATTTATGATTCTTTGACACCAAAACTTTCGCACCGAACAGTTAGAACAGTCAGACCAGGTTAAAGGTGGTGCCTGAGTCTGAGCTGTTGTATTGGCACTAGACTGTGCCTGTATGTATGACCTGCAGAAGAACAGGCACGTTAATTTTGGAACTCTTCGATAAAATCTGAGGGGCCACAGTCTTCTTGAAGCTCGACCTCTGGTGCGCTGGTCCACGATGGAGATGAACGGAAAACCACCTTTAACTCCCAGAGTGGCCATTATAAGTATCTGGTTATGCCTTTTGGCCTCTACAACGCCCTGGTAGTGTTCAAAAATTTGTGAATATCATCTTCTGGGATCTTCTGTACCACTGCGTCCTGGTTTACCTGGACAATATTCTTTATCTATAGACAGCTCAACGATTGAATCCTCGACAGACTCGCTTCAGACTCATTTCAACCTTAACCTCCACTTCTGGCCAGCCGCCAAAAACCTTAAGGCTGATGCTCTGTCGTGGCCCAAGGATGATTCTGAACCTGAACCGGAGTACCTTATTCCCCCAGATTGCCATGTCCATGTTGCCCCCGTAAAGTTGTGCAAAATTCCACCAGGTAGGGCCTTTGTGTGCCCTGCACTAAGGAAGTGCATTATGTCCTGAGGTCATGCCTCCAGAGTTGCCAGCCATCCTGGGTACTGCAAGTCCCTCCATCTAATCGGTCGACATTACTGGTGGCTCTCCCTCGTGCAGGACGTCAAGAACTTTGTGGCCGCTTGCCCTAATTGTGCCCAGAAAAAGAGCTCCAATCTGTGACCCGCTGATTTCCTGCTGCCCCTGCCGATGCCAGAAGTACCATGGAGCCACAACGCGATGGAATTCGTGACTGACCTTCTATCCTCCGGTGGATGTTCGGTTATCTGGGTCGTAGTGGCATTTTACACTTCTGCCATGTCTTCCATTGGCTCCATAGTATCATGGCTAGAGCCGCAGCCCAGCACCTGGACGGCAGCCGCGCTCACCTCCTGGCTTCCGGCGTGTCTCGCCTTTGGCTGCAGGCATGTCTGCTTTCACCTCCCGTCCCGCTGTATGGATACTTACCCAACTCAGTCCTGCTTCCTCCTGGTCCTGCACTTGTCTCTGCTTTCTTCTGCTGCAAGGCACACCATCCACTGCCGGCCACACTGCGTGTCTGTGCTGGTCGACAGGATTTAAAGGGCCAGTGTGCAACAAATAATTTCTTCCTCTACCAATGTGCTTTTAGCAGGGGCTTTTTAGGATTCCTCTTCCTGCCGTCTGTGCCAGTTGTTGGTGTCTGTTTCATAGAGACGTTTTCTTGTGCGTTCCCTAGCGAACCTATTCTGCGCTATTCTCTGCGTTAGACTTCCCTAACCTGCCTGACATTGTTCCTGCCATGCCAGCCTGCTCATCCATCGGCCTTGCTGCTCTGTGTCATCTCTCACTTTTGGCATGCCTTGTGTTCTCTTCTGAAAATTAAACTAGATTTCTCATTGGCATACCATCTGTAGTCCAATAGCCAAGTGGAGATCCCGGTGAATTATCTGCACCTGTTTACTTCGGGTCGGCAAGATGACTGGGTGTCTCTGCTGTCCTGGGCAGTGTTCACCTATAATAACCATCCTAGCAAATCCTCTGGGGAGTCTCCTTTCTATGTGGACTTTGGACAGCATCCTCGTCTTCCTCTGCTGCTCCCTAGCTCCTCGGAAGTTCTTGCAGCCAACGTTCTAGCATGCAACGTCTTTCAAATTTTGCAATTCACTCATCAAAATCTAGCTTCCACCTATTTCAAGACAAAAGCCGACAAAAGACGTAGAGCTCCTCCCATGTACCAACCCATGGGTAAAGCCTGGCTTTCTTCCAAGCACATCCGCCTCCGGGTGCCTAGTTTGAAGTTTGCTCCACGCTACCTTGGTCCTTTCTCTATTCTACATTGGATCAACCCAGTATCCTACAAACTTCGGTACTCGCATAAAGTGGTTTCCCCTGCCACACCTTCTATTACCAAAGATACCTATGAAGTGAAGGAAATCCTTGACATGAAGCGTTCCAGAGGTAAAACCTACCATCTCGTTGAGTGGAAGGGTTTCAGTCCTGAGGAGAAGGTCCAGGGAGCCGCAAAACAACATCAACGCTCCCACTGATATCCAATGTTTTCACAGACTCCGGTTCCCTGGTAGGAGGGGCCTTAAGAAGAGGGTACTGTAAGGCTGTGCGCTACAGTCAAACTCCTGGATCGCGGCAGCGCTTGCCACCTGGCTCCTGGCACGCCCTTTGTGACGTGGTCCGGGCCTCTGGCTGCAGGCATGCCTGCTCCTGGCGCTCGCCCCAAGGCGCTTAGACTTAATCAACCCCGTCCTGCTTTCTCCCCGATCGGTGCGTTGCTCTGGTCTCCTCCTGTTTCTGGACGCACTTTTCCTGCTGGCCACTAGGGGCGCGCGTGAGCCAGTCTCCTGGATTTAAAGGACCAGGGCACTTCAGGCTATTCTCTTTCCATGTATAGTATATGGGCAGGGGCTTTTTAGGGATTCCTCTTCCTGTCGTTTGCACCCAGTTGTTGGTGTCCGTTCCCTAGTGACATCCTGTTGTGCATTCCCTAGTGAATCCTATTTACACTACAGTCTGCATCCCTGGTCCCATCTACGTCTGTCCAGTCTGACCTTTGTCTGCCACATGCTGTTCCTGCTGAGTCTGTCCATCCTAGCTTCTGTTCCATGTCCTGATCGACTCTGTGTCTGCACCTCCTGCTTCGGTTGTCACTGCTAGGACCTGTGTCGGGGGTAGCGCCCTGGGGGATTCCTTGCAGCAAAGTCCGCCCTGCTTTATGGCGGGCTCTGGTGAAGACAAGGGGTCCCATAGGGTATGTTCAGATGGCATATTGGGACGCGTATGGTACCCGGCACCCGGACGGACTCATTCACATACATTGTCAGTGGCACGTAAGTGCTGCTAAGGGTATGTTCACATGGCTGAAAATGCTGCATATCTCGGCATGCTTTTCACCGCGTATTGCGCATTATACGCGGTGAAATGCACGGCGCAATTACGGTAATTCATAGCTCTGATAGAGAGCTATGGATTACGCCTTGTCTCCCAGCATATACAATATGATCGTATTGTACACGCGGGTGGAAAATGGACATGTCAATTGTTAATGGCGCTTACGTGCCGCTGACAATGCATGTCAATAGGGCCGGCCAGGTGCCGACCCTCCCATGCTTTGGAATTACGCGCTGATCAGTGCTTGGTTCCAAAACAGACTGCGTATTGCGGCGCAATAAGCCATGTAGTCATACCCTAACAATTGACATGTCATTTTTCTCCCCCGGTGTATAATACCTTCGGGGAGACGACACGTAATTCATAGTTCTCTATGAGAGCTATGAATTACCGTAATTGCGGTGTGCATTTCGCCACGTATAAAGCGTAATACGCGCACAATTACGCTTACAAATAAGCCATGTGAACATACCCTTAGAGTCTGCCCCCTGGCATAGGTCACGCCAACCCTACGTGGTGATCAGTGGATCCACCTTCCATCGTGACAGTAATTTATGCCAACATTTTTGGTATGAATTATATTGCATGTGTTGCCACTTGCCTGCTTAGGATATCAATTTTTAAGAAAAGTGTCAGGGCAGCGGAAAACCACTGAACTGTTCCAAATTATTAATACAAATGTGGTCTGCACAAAATAAAGAGACTTTGACATGAACTGAGCTGAACTTTTCTGCTCCAGATCTCCCATTCCCATCACTTTTGGTCCCTTGGGATGAAGGCCTAAATTGGCCGAAACGTAGAGCCATGAGAATATTCTGCTATACTATATATACTTACTTATGTACATGGAGAGTTGATGATTATGTGAAACTCCATTTGAATAAACACTTTGCAACGTTACCTAAAGGTGTGCGGTGGATTCTTTTAATACTGCATGCCAGAAAAGTGGTGTACATCATTTGATAATTCACACACTGCTTAATCCATGCAATGTGGGACCAACACTGTAAAGGATGAGTCTGCTGTATTCATGATAAGCAGACTCTCCCTTCCTCCTGCTGCTGAGTGTCAGTTTTCTCCCAGTTACTTTGCATAGGCAGAAATCTGTCAATCAGAGACAGAGTGGGACATGTTGCCGCTTGTTATAAAATTATAGTTTACAGACAATCACTCTAATGTAAGAGCTGCATTATGGGTCTGATGTCACTACAGGTTCAGCTCCAGAGAGACATTACAGCTAGTCAAGCATTTTTTGATGGGACAATCTCTTTGATATAAATGATCACCCTATCCTTGCATTGTTCTACATTGAACTATTATTTAGATTCACTTTACATTTGCAAAGTGGTCTCCTGTGCAGATTCTGCACACGGTGCTGTTTTCCACCAAGACAATAGTTCTAGCGCTGGAAGGGGACCAATCCCATAAGTCAATTTGGTTCACTGGTATGACAGATTTGGCAGGGAATTGAGGCCTTCATTATAAATGGAGTTCTGAACAAAGCATAAAATAATTTATATTCACCATTTTTAATTTTGCAATATTGTAATATTCTAATGCATTGCATTTTTCATTTATATTTATGTCGCTGAATTGTCAGTGCAATAGAAATGTGTATATACAAAGAGAGAGAGAAATCATACTTTAACATCTCATAACGCCCTTAAAAGGGTGTTTCCACCATAGACTTCCAAGTACAATCGAGCATGGCGCTCGGCTGTGTTTGAAACTCCCATAGAGTAGAATGGAGAGTCATAAGCAAGTACAACTGTCTCTCCATTCTGAACCAACACTTTGGGGGCCTTTTCCCAAGATAGGTGCAGGTACCACAGGTGGGACCCACAGTTATCGGACTTTGATGGCATATCCTATACTGAATGCAATGATTCGGAATCATTTAAAGTGTACATTCATTTTTGGATCACTCTGTATACATATATTTAGGTATAGAGATGTATAAATTTTTTTCTTTTTTTAAATGTGATAGGATATATTTTAATAGAGACAGTGGTTTTAATTATCACATGCCATTCTCAGTTTATGTGCTGTTTGCAGGGTGAAGTAAACAGAGATCAGGGGGGCACTCCTGACAGTAGCAATGCTAAAATGGTGGTGAGTACAAAGTTGAGTATTTGTTTATTTTTTGTTTTTTAAAGTCCTATAGCTTGTTTTTAGCTTTTAAAGATTATTTTCCAATTGAAATATACAAGCATGACAGACATAGTCAACAGCTGTTTTGTCACTATATATCTTATGAATTTCTATTTCTAATACTAATTTCTCTGATTATTCACCTTTAAGATATGTGCACGGGACTTCCAGAGATAATTCAGCAATGGGTGAGTCCATGGGCTTTGAGATCCAATCTGCAGATTACACCATTAAAAATAGTTATCACTTCTATACATGGTTGCAGCAAATTAAATGATTTTCTATAAAATACCTTGTATACATTAAATACATAATTTTAGCAGAAACACAAAAGTAAATATGTATATAGATTTAGATAACCCTTGTTCCACTTTGGACACCCCTTTATGAGCCAGAATGTATGAACTCCTCTTCTGTCAGACTTGAGTTGTCCTTGCATTACATGGACCGGTACTCATGTAGTGCTACATTTTCTCTGCATTGGCCTCTGGAGGAGAAATATTTTGCTAACCATGGCTATCCTTAGAAAAATCAGCTGTTTGCTGGGGACCAGAAATGGGACCAGGAGTGATCAGCTGCAGATGCATTTTAAAGGGACATTACCATCAAAAAAAATTTACACTTTAACCAGCAATATATAACTATTATATATAACTTTATTATTTTTGTAAAAATTGGTTGTTGGTTTTTTTGTTGCATATTTTCACTCTCTCTCTATTTTCCAGGAATATTAAGATTTTAGCAAAGAGCACTCCTTTCTGATGGAAGTGTCCCTTTAAAAGGACAAATGCTCCAAGGGCAGATCATCCTCTCTCTCTATTTTCCAGGAATATTAAGATTTTAGCAAAGAGCACTCCTTTCTGATGGAAGTGTCCCTTTAAAAGGACAAATGCTCCAAGGGCAGATCATCCTCTCTCTCTATTTTCCAGGAATATTAAGATTTTAGCAAAGAGAACTCTTTTCTAATGGAAGTGTCCCTTTAAAAGGACAAATGCTACAAGGGCAGATCATCCTCTGTGGTGATTTTAACCTCGCTCTCAATCCCCAGATTGATAATTCCTCAGGCCACTCCTCGGTCGCTTTCCACACCCTAAACAGGATTAAAAAACTGCTCCATGAGATGCAATTAGTAGATGCCTGGAGACTCCTGCACCTGGGGGAGCGATATTTTACTTTTTACTCTCACCCTCACGGCAACTATAGTCGCATTGACTATATCTGCCCCCAGCATTCTCTTCTCTCATACCTGGTTGCTGTCTTCATAGGCAATATCTTGCACTCCGACCACGCACCAGTCCACTGCGACCTAGCCTTTCTGAGTTTTAGGTGACCAATTTTTTTCCTGGAAGCTGAATGAGTCTTTAGGGCTTGTTCACACGGAGTTTACACTCCGTGTTACAAGCGCTTTTCGGATCCATCTTGGGGTCTGCTCTGTATATTATATTATCAGTCTTTCACAAATACTACTCTGGGCTATATAACCTCCCTTCGCCCCAAACTCAATCAGGCCAAACAACATTAGCCTCTATGCTTCAGACATATCTGACGAAAAGGGCTCCCCTCCCCCCATCTCACCCCAGTCTCTCGCCTCCCTGGAGGCACCCTTCACGCCTACAGAACTTAAGAACGCGGTGTCCTCTCTCCCCGCTGGTAAAAGCCCAGGCCCTGATGAGTATACTGCTAAGTTTGATAAAGTTCTGAGTGAGGAACTAGCTGGCCCCCTTCTTAGGGCATTCAACGCAGTCTCTCCGGACTCCCCTTTTGACCCTGCGTTCTTCAAAGCATTCATCACTGTTATCCCCAAGGAAGGGGAGGACCCTGCTCTGTGTCAAAGCTGTCGTCCTATATCCTTGATCAATAAGAACTCAAAGCTCTTCGCAAAATTGTTGGCTATGAGGCTAAACCCACTTTTAAACTCTCTTATTCACCTCGACCGGGGTTTGTTCCCACCAGGGAGGTGAGAGACAATACTCTTAAAACATTTTCTATCATCCATCATATTCATACAACTAAGACCCCATGTGTCCTATCATTAGATGCGGAGAAGGCCTTCGATCGTGTAGCGTGGCCTTTCCTGAAAGGGGTGCTGGACGCCATGGGAATGGGCCAAAACATGTTAAGTATGATCATGGCCCTGTACAGGGACCCCCAAGCCCAGATTAGAATTAATGGCTCTCTTTCTAAACCGTTTGTCATACACAGTGGTACCAGGCAGGGATGTCCTTTGTCTCAGATTCTATATGTTCTGGCTATGGAGCACTTGATGCAGACTATTCGCCTTGACCCCCATATCAGTGGAATCCTCATAGGCAACCAACACTGTAAATGTTCTGCATTTGCGGGTGATTTATTATTGTATCTTACAGAGCCGCAGACATCCCTACCAGCGGCGATCAGAGTTTTGGAGGAATATGGTGTCCTAAGTAATCATAAGATCAATATGACAAAAAGTACTGCCCTGAACTTCAACATCCCTGACCAGCTCACCCAGCATCTCAAAACGTCCTTCCCTTTCTCCTGGACTTCAACCTCCTTTAAATATCTGGGTATCCATATCTCGGCCAACCTCGGAAAAACTTTCGACCTTAAGTTTGCCCCTCTTCTGGCTAGAATAAAACTGGACCTCCTAAAATGGGACAAAAAATACTTCTCATGGCTTGGATGCATGAACATTTTTAAGATGAATATGCTCCCTCACCTTCTTTACCTCTTCCAGGCCATCCCTATCTTGTTGCCCTTTCTAACTGACTTATGACAACTTGCCTTTCACTTTATATGGGTGAAGAAATGGCTCCGAATAGCTAGATCAATACTGACACGCCCGAAACAGGAAGGACGATTAGCTCTACCAGACTTCCAGGCTTACTACCTGTCTGCAGTGGCGGTTCGCATCTTAGATAGCTTTAATAATGCTAACTCAAAGCGTTGGGTACATTTGGAAACCCAGATCTACAAAGCCCCAACGGTGGCCTTGCCCTGGCTCCCAACCCCCTGGCTACCGAAAAGATCTCTCCAATCCATCCCGATGATAGCCAAAACAATGATTTCCATACATAGGTCTTTTTCTTCCAAAATGCTTTTATTTTTCCCTGGTGGTCCATGTACCCCATTAATTGGCAACCCAAGTACCCCTGACTCGCTGGCGACTTCCCTTGTCCGTCTTTTAGGTGAGGGATCACACTGATCTATTTTCGGTACGGTGCTCTCCACAGACTCCTTGAAGTCCTACTCTGAGCTGGCGGGGGACCCATTGGTCTCCCAATTCTCAAGGTTAAACTATTATCACCTCTGTAGCTTTTACTCCTCAAGTAAATCAGCCCTGCAACTTCACAGGTCACCTACGATTTTTGAACAATGGTGTCTGGGAAACTACTCTGAAAGCTGTGCGCTCACTGGACTCTATAAACTTTTAACCAGTATCCCACTTGCAGATAAACTCCCCTTCCAAATCAGCTGGGAAGGGGAAATCAACAGAAAGCTCTCAGAAGAGCATTGGAGCAAGGCCTTTTTCTTAACCCACAAAGGCTCGATATCCACCAGAGCCCATGAACTAAATTAAAAAATCCTGACCAGATGGTATAGGGTTCCGGCCCTTCTACACTCTCTTTACCCAGACAACCCCAGCACCTGTTGGCGTTGAAAGAAAGAAAGGACCACAATGGCTCACACATGGTGGAGATGTCCTATGCTGCAGCCGTTCTGGCAGAAAGTACTTGAAATCATTCATTTAATCACAGGGACGGAATTGCAGAATAATCCTGCCACGCTCCTACTCTTTGTCATTCCCCTCCCGGCTCCTCTGCTTAAGAATCACCTAATTTACTTATTACTCTTAGCAGCCAAAACTATCATCTCAAGAATGTGGCTCTCCACCACCAGTCCTTCCATCTGCAACTGGTTCAAGGAGATCCATGTGGTGCAGAGGTTAGAGGAGCTGAGAGAGGACTCCTTTGCCCTTCAGGAAAAGCATCTCCAGGTCTGGAGCGATTGGCTGGTCTTTTGCAAATCTGATTCCTATAATACCTTGCTCTAAGCCCTTATCTATTTCTGCAGACTTTGCCACTTGGGTTTCGTGATACAGGTCCGTTTTCTCTTGAAGTGAGGCTCTCGAATCCACTGACTGTTCCTTTTGTACACTATGTTATTGTTTCTTTGTTAGTTTTCCTCTGATAGTAACAAAGAATGTCACTCCCAAGTGAGCTAATATTACCACTCAACAATACACACAAGTAAAAAGGACTTAATACCCAAACTAATATAAAAAATACAAATTTTATTCATAAATATATATAAAATAGAAACAAAAAATATGCTTTCAAAAAAATAAAAAAACAATAAACACAAATACAAATTTAGGAACTACAAAAACTAACAAATAGCAGAAAGCAGGCAGGAGGAGTTGATAGTAAATGGTATATAATACAAGTATACACTAGATATGTCTCAACATTGATCAGTAATTATATATCACAGTAACATTCAATTCTATAATAGAGACAATATCAGCCAACAATGACAAGTAAAAAATCAATTACCCATGATAGACAAATCCTGCACCCCGACGTACATTTCACCACTGCTTCTTCACTGAATGGATCAATGGACCACTGCTTCTTCAGTGAAGAAGCAGTGGTGAAATGTACGTCGGGTGCAGGACAGGCTGTTTTGGAGTTGTCTATCATGGGTAATTGATTTTTTACTTGTCATTGTTGGCTGATATTGTCTCTATTATAGAATTGAATGTTACTGTGATATATAATTACTGGTCAATGTTGAGACATATCTAGTGTATACTTGTATTATATACCATTTACTATCAACTCCTCCTGCCTGCTTTCTGCTATTTGTTAGTTTTTGTCGTTCCTAAATTTGTAGTTGTGTTTATTGTTTTTTATTTTTTTTAAAGCATATTTTTTGTTTCTATTTTATATATATTTATGAATAAAATTTGTATTTTTTATATTAGTTTGGGTATTAAGTCCTTTTTTCTTGTGTGTATTGTTGAATCTTGAGTGACATTACCCGTTTAGAACTTTTGAGATACTGGATATATGGCCTAATGTATGTGCTTAGAGTCTTGTTGTTAATAATATTACCACTCATCAGATCCTCTCAACTCATGAGTTTCACGTTAGAGGCTCTAATGTGATCATCTTGCCTTTTACTCTTCACCTGTTTAGGAGTGACATTGGTGTGCAGTCCCTCACAGAACCTTGTCTAACTTCTTTTGATTTTGTCATCCATTCTTGCATTGTAATTCCTGGTCTATGGAACTCGTAACCGTCCATTAGATGTCTAATTCTATTGGAGAATTTTCAAGATAGTATGCACTACCTATACTGTACTGATCGCATGAGCAAATCTCTGTTTTATAATTAGCTTTTGGAATGTACTCTCTGTATGTTTATGAGCTTTGTTCTCTTTTGCTCTGTTACGCTCTATTGATTGTAATCAATTCTGACTCTGAATAAAACCTTTTGAATTGGAAAAAAGGACAAATGCGTTAATTCATACTGTGCTCTAAAACACAAGATCCTACAGTAAATCTTAAAGCCATAAAACAGACAGGACTACACTAGTTAAAGAAATCCATTCAATCAGTATTAACCAGAAGTGATATATAAAGGGTATTAGTAAAATATGATAGAACTACAAGTAATAACTACAAACTTCAAACAATCAAACAACATTAATATAGTAGACTTAAATATGAGCACCTAAAAAAGGCATATCTTCACCTTGTTAAGGCTTAATATAGTTGGCATGTCTCAGTTTTAATAAAATGAAGATATAACCCCTTAGCAGCAGGTAAAACAGGATATCTGGTAAAGTGGCTGCAAAGATAAGGTCCCAGGCTAAAACAGGCCACTTTTCACAAGGCTAAGGATAAATAAGCATCATACAGAATAACTTTCCTTACTCACCATACGTCCCCTACTATACATAAGGGAAATTAATAAAATAAACTGATTATATTTGCAATTACACAATGTCATTGGTAAGTATGGTAATGGATATGGTAATGAATACATGGGGACATGCTAATAAAATTCATATACATATGACTGTAGAAAATGTGTTACCAAATTAAGCAAAAGTATTACATTGGCCATCTTTGTAAGGCAATAGTAAGTTGCAAGTCTTAATTACCCATTAGTCTTCTTCACTAGTTGCCGGAGAGTATGTTTCCTCTGCACTGCTTCTTTCGACTAAGCAGAGCTTGCTCCTAAAGGAAGCGCCTTATCATTTAGTTCCCACCAACACATGCAACTAAATGTCGGCTGGCACTTTGTGTATATCTTATAAAAGGCCTTGGCATTAACTCTTCCTTCACCTTGAACACAGCAATATGGAATATGTTTCTCTATCTTTTACTGGGAAATGTTTAGTACCGTATTGAAATTTTAATGGAAACCATAACAGACTTTATTTCCAGATTTCTACTTTTCTACTTGTTCTTCATAGAGATTATATTTTTAAACACAGGATTGTAGAAATTATTTAACAAAGTTAAGATACAATTACACTTTTGTAATACCCAGCCACCCTGTTGCTATATCTGAAAGTGAAGACGATAAAAGCTATACTCAAATGCGTTTTTGACCATTTTATTTGAAAATGAGATGGGAGGAAGCTTTGGTGTGGTTGATTTACGCCTTTTTTTCTAGTTTTTTAATTTTGGCCCTCTTGTTACAATACTTTTAAAAAAAATTTTCCCTTTCCGGGAATCTTTGGGTTAAATTTGTTTACTTTTGGGGCAAACAGGGTTAAAAGTGACGTTTCCACCCCATTTTTAGGCTTTAAATCAGGGGTTAAGTGGGGTTTGAAACCCGTTCCTCTGGTTTTTTTCCCAAGTAATCCCTTGCATTGGTTTAATGCCCCTAAAAAGGCGCTGGAAAAATCGGGGGGCCAAGCATTTTGGTAGTGAAAGTTTTGTGTTTTTTCGAGGGCTTTTTGAAAACAGGGGCCAAAAGTATCTTTTGCTACTAAATGAAATTGCCCCCAAATTTGGCGCTTGCGCGACGGGGGGTGCACAGCGCACCATTTCTGGGTTTGTTTTCAATGGGGTGGGGCCCGGCTTTTAAAATTTGCGCCATTTTTTGGGTAAATTGACTTTTTCATTTACTTCAAAAATAGGGCATCAAAAGGGGTTTTTTGGTACTTTAATAAAAAAAAAACGGGCTTGGGGGGTAAAAAAAGTCACCCCTAAGGCCCAAAAACCCCGCCAATTGCGCACGTGATTAAACTAAAAGTTTGACCAATTGTCTTGAACTTTTTAAATTCTAAAACTTCGTTTAGTGAAGTGCATGAAAGGTGATTGCCGGTATTTTTGCGCCTCTCTAAAGTACAATGCGGAATTTAAATTTTGTACGGGCTTTATTTGTTTAATGGTGCGCTGGGGGGCCCCCCCTCGCGAAAATCGTGTTTGAGGGGGCTTTTAATTTTTAGTAACTTTGATAGCTAGGGTCCCTCTTTTTCAAAAATTCCCTGTTAGACGCTTTTTCCAAAACCCCTACCAATGAATGCTATGTCCCGCGTTTTCCCAAAAGCCCCTTTTTTTTTACCATCTCCTTTTTTAAATTTCCCGGGACGTTTTTCTACAACAACACAATAAACCACCCCCCTTGACTCAGCGTCCTTCCCCACCCCAACAGAACCTCCCCAAAAAACCCAAAGAAACCCGGCACACAGACTAAAACCCAACACTGCGGCAAGTTTCCCGAATTGCAGAAGGCCGGGGAAAAAAACCCCCCAAAACCGCTGTTCATCCTTAAAACAATCACTACATCTTTTTAAAATCTGCACTCACCCCTGGGCCAACGGGAGATTTCACCACCCCTAATACCTTTCCCTGCCCTCACAAACCCCGAAAACCCTTTTTAAAACCTTCAACTCTCTTCCCCCATCCCCACACCCCCTCCCCCCCCCTTCCTTCCAATGATTTTTCCCATTCCTTCATTCAAGATCAACCACATCAGAGAAAGCTTCAGCCCGCACGGGAGGGCCCCCCCACCCTCCCCCTTTACCGCAAACTGCTCTTCCCCCTTAACTTGCTTCCCCACCCGTCACTATGACAACCCTTTTCCCCTCTATTGTCCAAATCCAACCCCCACAACCCCGTAATTTTTGACCCACCCGCCATCTCACTTCTTTCCCCGACCTCATGCCCTTTTTTCATTCCCCGCCCTAAAACCCTCTCTTTTAAAACCCATCCTAACCTCTGGCATCTTCCCCTTCCTCTTTTAAACAGCTACCCCCCCCTCCCAAACCTAAAAAAACTACCATTTAAACCCCCCCCCTCTGTCCAACTATTGACCCCATCTGCCACTGGCTCCCTTTTGCTTGTCCAAACTCCTCGAGTAGCCCACAATATTATCTTCATGTGTGTTCTCCAACCTCTCTCCAACTCTCTCCTCGAGACCTATAATCTGGTTTCCGACCCCACCAATCTACCGCGAAACCTCGCCCAATAACACATGGTCACTAATGACCTAGCAACTGCTGTAGTGCCTCACGCGCAACTTTTTTTTCTTAATTTTTTTTTTAGCCTTTCCTCCTTTTTCCTTTTTATTATCTTTCCTTTTTTTTCAACCCACTACTCTGTGCTCTCCTCTCATTAGACCTTTCTCTGCCTTTGACTGTCTGTCGACCAATCCCTCTGCTACAAATCCTCTCCACTTTTTCTTCGCTTTCATTTTGGCCCATGTATGGACTTGGCCTTTCCTGGATCTCTCTCACGTATGCCTCACTGTGATCCGGACATTCAGCATCTCTCATTCTCGCTCTACCTCTCCCGTGTCCGGTCCTGTCTCTCTGTCGGGGTCCCCAGGGGTCAGTACTGGGTCCTTACTCCTCTCTTTACGAGCTCTTGGGCTACGGTCAGCTCATAGCTTCACATAGGGCTTTAATTCACCACCTGTATGCTGAGGATACCCAACTCTACTATATTGGCCCAGATGACTAGATCTCTTCTCTCTCGGATCCAAGACCTTCATCGTCCATATCCTCCTATTTCTCCTCTGTACTCTTAAAACTCAATGTGGAGAAAACTCGAACTAATCATATTTAACCCACCATACACTTCTTGAACCAATCCCCACTTAAGTCAGATCTATCTCAGTCATACGGCTGGTGCTAGTAACAACTCACCTGTTCCGCAAGTCCCACTCTGTGGGGTATATCCTGGACTCCGCTCTGTCTTTAAGAACCACACATGCTAAGTTCCTCACCTGCCTGCCCCCTCAAGTGGAAAAAGTATCTCTCGCATTCCCGCTTCATTTCTCAACTTAGACCATCACTACAAAATGCTGGTGCAATGCCCTTGTTCATCATCCTGCCTAGACTCTGCAACATCGCTTTCGCTTGTGGCCTCCCGTCTAGCACTCCTTGCTCGACCTCCAAACATCCTCAAGTCTCTGCTGCCCGTTTTCTTATTCACCTCTCTCCCTCGCTACTCCTCTGCATCACTGTCTCCCCTCTGCCAATCCTTCACTGGCGTTCTCCATTTGCCCATGTGAATTCATTACATGGTTCTAACATGACTACAAGGCTCTCTATAACCTCTTCCCCTCCATACTCTGCCTTTAAGTCCTCAGTAGCTTCCCCTCCGCAATCTCCATTCCTCACAGGGACCTTTGTCCTCTGCTCGCCCCTTTCCAGCTCACTCACACAACTGTCTCCAATACTTCTCCGTGCCTCCCCCAACACTCGGACTCACTGCCCCAAACCTAAGACTCTCTCTCGCTACGCCTTCACCAGCTTCGCTCAAAAGCAACCTGAAAAACCACATGTGTCCTCTTCAAGGATTGCCTATAAACTACAATAACCCGCTGCCCATACAACCCACAAAAAATGTCTGCCCTTCACATTCTGTCTACTTCCCTCCTCCTTGTAGATTGTTTAAGCCTTCGCGGGTAGGGTCCTCTCTCCCTCTGTCGTGCCATGTTGTCTATTCAGCATTAATCATTGTACTCTTTTGAACTGTTATGTTTATGTTATGTAACCCCTCGAGTGGACAGCGCCCTGGATCAATGGTGCTTTAAAAAAATTAATTATAATTAATAATATGAAGTGAAGTGCATGCAAGTGATTGAGTCGATGTCTAGTAACGCCTTGCTCTTATTAGTAAACAGAGTGCAGGTACGACATGCTCTGTTTTGCTCTTTACATGTGTCAGGATGAGTGGCTCTTTTGGGGACCAGGTAAGGGCCTCTTTTTCATTTTTACTGGTACATAGTGTAGATGTGTAGTAACATGACTCCGCAAAGAAACCCGATCCTACCAAATAAAGAGTGATTCTCCCAGCAGCTCTTCTGTTATGTATGTAAGAGGAATTACTTTATCTTGTGTATTAATTTTCGTCTTCATTCCTTGTGTATCTTTCTCTTTTTTTTTGGCATTAAATTAGGGTGACATTTTGGGCTGTGAGACTCGTGATTACCCTTTTTTCATCGACGAATTACCGTTTCAACACATGCAGTGGTTGTTCCAGAACCGATTAGTATTCTAGGTTGAGGGACTATTGTACTAATAAACTTAGCATTTTTTTTTTAGCAATTTGTGCTGTACTCATCAAATGAAAGCTGGTAAATACATTGCATGGTTGATTAATTCTTTAAGATGTTTACATAACGGTGCAAAAATTATTGAAAATAAGAACATTTTGTAACTTCAAAGCTATAAGTGCCTCAACTGCGTGACTCGTTCCTAACTTTGAAATCAAATTGTAAGTGTGCAATCATTGCTTTACCATCACAGAAAGACGGTCACCACGAGGCCTCTCTCACAACAACACTGTATGCACAAGGAAAGTTAACCTTCAATTCCCCCTACATGGAATGTCCCTCTTACCCAATGTACCAGTGTAATCCTGAATAATAGTTATACAGTGGACATGGAAGTGTGTATTCAGAACCCCTCTTAATTCCCCTTTACATTTTCACTCAGTACTCAGACCTTTTTCGAGTATAATTTTTTGTGAGCTTCATTTTATGATGACATCTGCACCCCATCTTGAAAGAAAAAAAGCTAGGGAAATGTAGCTTATTTTTGCAAATTTATTAAAACAAAAAAAACCAGCCTGGAAATATACATGGTATAAGTATTCTGACCCTTTGCTGTATATGGACACTCATATTTACACTTCTCATGCTGTCATTTCCTTCTGATCCTCCTTGAGATGGTTCTACCCCTTCATTGAGAGTCCAACTTAATTAAGTATCGCAGTTTAATAGTTTTCCATTATGAATATGATTGGAACTTGATTGAAAAGGCACACACCTATACTATTAGTTGAAGACTGCACACAGCTCACGTAGTGTGTGTCGCAGGAGCACCTTGAGAATCATGTTGGGTTAAGGAACTGTCCCATATTGGAGCTCAGCACAGATCTGGACATGGCACAGATCTGGCCGGTTACAAAGAATTTCTGCAGCAGTGTCAAGATTACCTAGGGGCACAGTTGGCCTCTATAATTCTAAAATGGAAAAAGTTTGGCGATGCCCACAATCTTCCTCGACCTGGGACATTCCAGTCCACACTAAGCAATCGTTTGGGAGCAGAGCCTTGGTGAGGGAGGTGTAGAAAGAAGTGTGAAACTCACCAAGATCCACTGTGGTCTTTGAGGCTCCATGAGATGCAGTAGGGAGATGGTGAGAAAGTTCCACAAAAGCAACTATCACTGCAAGGCCCTCACCAGTCCGGGCTTTATGGCAGAGTGTGCAGACAGAAGCACTGTCCTCAGTGCAAAGACTGTATATGGAAAGCAAGCTGTCTACAGTTTGCAAAAAAAAAACACTGAATGGACTCCCTAGACTAAGGACGTGAATAGATTATTGGTCTGATTGAGACGAAGAATTGAACTTTTTGGTGTTAATTCTAAAGCAGTATGTGTGGAGAGAAAAACCAGGTGGGGGGGGGGGGCACTGCTCATCACGCCCAATACAATCCCAACAGTGAAACATGGTGGTGACAGCAGTCATGCTTTGATGGGAATGGTTTTTCAGCGTGCAGGGACAGGAATGACTGGTTGGTTGCAATTGATAAGGAAGAAGATGAATTTGGCCAAGTACAGAGAAATCCTGGATGAATGACCTCTTCAGGTGCTCTGGACCTCAGAGAACTGGGCACAACGGTTTCGTCTTCACAAGACAATGGATGCCCTAAGTCAAAACACGCCAAGAATAAGAAATAGCTGTGATTAGGAACAACTCTGTGAACAATCTTGACTGGGACACAAGAGCTCTGACCTCAACACCAATTGAGCATCTCTCGGAGAGACTTTTAAAATGGTGTCCGCGCCTGATGACCTAACGTTCCCCATCCAACATGAGGGAACTGGAGATTCAATGTCTGCAAGGACGAATGGCAAGGATCCCTAAACAAGGTTGTGAATATCTGCTAGCTCAAAATGTAGGTGTTTCTAATCATAGTGAGCAAAGGGTCAGAATAACTAAAGGACATGTGATATTTTTCAGTTTTGTTTAATGTTTAATAAAGTTGTTGCAAAAAAAATTTTACTATTTCTGTTTTTTTTATTCAAGATGGGGGTACAGGTGTCTTTAATACGAAAAAAATGAACTTTTTGTGATGCTTAGCCAAATGGCTGCAATGAACAAAAAGTGAAAAATGTCCATACCCACTGTATGTAGGTGTATAGCATTTAACATAGCTCATTAGTAGATACAATTAATGTTCTCAGAAAGATTAAATGAAGGCGACTGTTATAGCTATATTTAGCTACAAAAGTGTTGAGTGTGGCTCTTCAGTCATCGTTACGGTACTTCTTGCATAACTATACAGTGCTCCATAGGCTACAAAAATATTATCCAATGCATGATTCTGTAAATATTCAGGCTCTGAAACATATAGAAATTATGTCCTATCTTCGGGGGCTGAGGATTTCAAAAACAAATCCTGATATATATATATATATCTATAATATATATATTATAGTTCTAATATATATATGTTATATATATATATATATATATGTTATATAGTTATTTATATATGTATATTGTTATATATATATAATAATATATAGTATATAATATATATATAATTTTAACATTTGAGAGATATCTAAAAAAATCCAGGAAGAAAACCACATTGCATAAATTATATAAAATTTGTAAGATTTGCATTTTCACGTGAGAAAGAAATAAGTATTGATCCCTATGGCAAACAAGACTTTTACTTGGTGGCAAAACCACTTGTTGCAAGCACAGCCAGTCAGATTTTTTTTTGTAGTTGTGATGAGTATTTTGCGTTAGAAGGAATTTTGGTTACCAATCCTCTTTGCAGATCATCTCAAAAATCATTAAAATTTTTTGGTTGTCGCTCGGGCAATTCGGAGTTTCTCGGAGTTTCAACTCTCGTGTGCAGAAAGAATTTTCATAGGGATTAATTTCTGGGAGACTGCTAGGGCTCTCCATGACCATAATGTGCTTGTCTTTTGTTGAGCCACTCCTTTGTTGTCCCTGGCATGTTTGTTTGGGTAATTCGTCTTGTGGAGGACACAGCCAATGACCCATTTTTAATGTTCTGGCAGAGGGAAGGGATGTCACTCAGGATTTTACAGTAAATGGCTCCTATCAATTCTACCAGTGTGTGCGGTGAAGTTAATCTTGAGCCTTTTGCAGAGAAGAGAAACTCCCCAAACATATGTTTCCACTCCATGCTGACAGTGGGGGAAGGTTTTCTTTGGTCATGGCTAGCTATTGTCTTCCGCTGCCAAATATTGCCGAGTTATGTAATGCTCTAAAGAGCTCAATTTTTGTTGTTTTTCTTATTCTGAACAAGACCCTTCTACCAATCCACTAACAGAAAGACATCCAGTGTGTTTCATTGCAAAAACTTCGATGGGGTATCCATGACAATGTGTCTTCTTGGATGTAGGAGAGAACTATTGCAGGGAACTGCAAGGATTTTAAACCATGACAGCCGCATGTGTTACCAATGGTTTTCTTAGTGATGGGGTCCCGAGTCTGGTGTCTGGAGATCATTAACAAGTATCCACCCCTTGTAGTTTTTAGGCTGATCTCTCACCTTCTTCATGATCCAAGGATAACCATCGAGGTGAGATTTCTGCATAGGTGTCCCAGATCGATGTCAACCTTGGTTCAGTCATTTTGTATTGCTTTACGATTTTCTTACTATTACACCAAATCAGTTGTTTACTTATGGTTTTGTAGCTGTCAGCTTCTCAGCTTTGTACAGGTCTTATACTGGTGTCCCTGACATCTTAGAAAGCATCTTTGGTCTTGTCTTGCCCATGTTGTTGGAGGTTAGAGTCTGTCTGATTGAGTCTGCTGGACAGGAAGTCTGTGTTTTAAGACAGTGTCCACTAATTAGACCGCTGTCTTTAATGCCAGTAATGAGTTGATGTTAGGGAGCGTCTAATGGTCTGTTGGAGCTGAGAAACTCATTGGTGGTAGGGGATCAAAATTTATACATAGGGGATCGAAAATTCTTTATTTCTCTCAGCAAAATGCAAAGATAAATTTATATAAATTATACAAGTGTGATTCTCTGGATTTTATTTTGGATATTCTATCTCCTCATGTTAAAGTAGTATAAACTACCCTTAAATATTATAGGACTGTTCATGTCTTGGTGAGTGGGCAAAATGAGCAAATTCAGGCATGAGTTCAAAATAATTATTTCCTTCACTGTACATATCATATGCTAGGTTTTATATTACAACTCCATTACCTTAAAAAAATAGTGTATAGAAGATGCTACGTTATTATACCATTAAATTATACAAGCACTGTATACAAGATGCCACCATTGCTAGCCCTAGCTTTGTGCAACCCGTACGGTCACACAGACCGCTGGCCACCAGACTGTAGGGTTTCAGCTTTGGGATGGTGCAACTTGCTTGTGCAAAACACCTGTTGCCGTGCTCCATCTGATCACTCGGAAGCCTGTGGCACTACTTTTTAAAGGGTTTGTCTCACTACAAGGATTGCTTTTTATGTTAAAGATGCTGAGTGCAAAACAAGTCACTTTGCAATATTGCGCATCTGTTGCACATTGTAAGTTTTGTGGAGTCCCATCAGGTCTTACACTGCCGCCATTCTCTATGAGCCTGGCACTGAGGGGAGCCCTGTGCTGCCTGCACCCAGGTCAGGAAGACATTCCATAGCCACTTAACTCTGCTTGCTTCTCCTTCTAACCTGCTTACCCACCCAACCTCTCAGACACACGTGTATAGGCAGGGAGCCCTGTGCAGCCGTTAACCAGCTGTGTTAGGTGCAAAGCCCTACTCCAGCAGACACAGTCACTCCTTTCTTGTCTCCAATGGCTTGTCTGTGTCCTTGACAAACTGTCTGCTGTGCAATCACTACCTTATCTTTCCTGGCTCTCAGACTGCAGGATTCCACCTGTAGTCTCTTGGAGCACTGCTTTCTCTCTCCTTTGTCAATAGGAACAAGCCTTACCTGTGATTTCTCTTGCAAGGATCTGCCACTTGCTTCTTGGGGCTCTGCCTCTCCATACTCTGCTCCACAAAACGCTCCTATATATCAGGCCGAGACCCTTCAGTTCTTTTGGCGCCATTTATACCCAATAAATAACTGAGGAGAACCAATCTCAGATTTCCTTGCTGTCACCAGTTTGTATATGCTTGCTATTACACTGAAAACGAGCAAGTCTAGTGTTTGGAGAGTTGTTTTGGAGCCATCTAGTAGTCATACTTGGTACTGCTTAACTACTTTCTGAAATTGGTTTCCACCTGCCTTACCTATCTCTGGGATATCTTGGATATCTGGGATATATATCTGACACCCTGTGGATGGACCGTTTCATCCTCAACATGGGCAAATCTAAAACCAACAAACTGCCGAAAATTCCTAAGGCGGATCAAGCCCTGCCTGGCGCCCAAGGTCTCTCTCCAGGGACTCCCCCTCCTCCTCTTCTTCTTCTTCCATCATCATCTCCCGATCAGATAGAGATGTCAGGAGAGGACCAAACTGACAACTCTGTGATTGACTACCACTGACTTGCTGCTGTTGTCATTAAAAAGATAGGTCCAAACATACAGGAAACTCTTGCAGTCACAGTTACGGCTTTCCTCACTCAAATTCCAAAGGACATTTCAAATCACTCACAAAGATTGGAGGAGTGTGAACAGAGGTTGTACTCTCTAGAGGCTGAGATGGATGTTTTGAACCAAACAATGGAACTTCTACATGCTGACAACCAGAGACCCTCTGATAAAATTGAAGATCTGGAAAACAACTTGCGAATTATAGGAGTCCTTGAATCCTTTCCAGCTAAAGATCTTCATATCCTTTGTGAGCAAAACTGATTTGATTAACGTGAGCACACGTTGGACTCCCAGGATCCTGTCGCATTGAAGGGCCCACTGCCTAGGTCCAGACCTTTGTGCTCCATCGTCTTCTACAAGTCGCATACCTATTAGACAGAAGTTTTTCATTTACGAGCAGTGCATGCCAGTACAGACCTTACAGTATATAACCAAGTAATCGTTGACTTCAACGACAAGGTCAATATAGTCCGGGCCTTCAAACGGCTAAATAAACCTCTGGAAATTAGAGATTTCATCAAAATTGCTCCACTCATTTGGAGATTTCTACAGTTGATGGTTCGAAAGAGAAGAAAGGCCTTTTTCATCCATATGTTCCACATTGTACCACCAGCATATTAAATTTGCTCTTACCTATCATGCTTCACTTCCCCATCTGAAGCTGCCAAGGCTTTAGGTCCTCTTATCCAGTAACAGGATGGCTCCATGGAAAACTCACAGTCTTCTTCTCCGAAAAGCAGAAGCTCTCCTAGAGATTGGACAGCAGTTCCACTTTCTAACTCCTCACCTCCTACCCAAGGGTCGCCAAAAGACCAGCGGGCATGATCGTCTTGGTGTTCAGGAACTTGATATCCTTTTTATAATGGAGACTGTGCTATCCTTCTTCTTTTTAGGTTCTCTTCGAATTTATCATCGATGCGCCTTTGGGTCTCTTTCTGTCGATATGTGTGTTCATACAGAACTCATTTTATTTGTGTTTGGCGCTCCTCTGATCCTTGTTTCTTTTCGACCTCAGTGAGCGAAACCTCTTATGGTATATTTTCTTCTTTATTTTCATAGTAGAATTGACACCTCTCTGTATGTCAGAAAAAGGGAGGTCCATTTGCACCGATTTATTGAGGGTTTTTTTTTTTTGCCCGTCCAATGGTGCTTGGTTCTATTTATGTTTTTGTTTTGGTTTTTTGTTTTGTTGCAGTTGTTTTCTCAATTATGTTGCTTCTAGGGCCTGTCTTGTAATTAGATTTCTTATTCTGGTGTCTGTTGCACTTGACGGGGATTGCCTCAGACCTCCTTGCGGTAAGTTGACTCGCTACGTCCTTTCACCTGTGCCTCGTTGTCACTCTCCTTTCTCTCACGTTTATTTGTGTTTGACCTCATGGAATGTAAAGGGTCTCAGGTCTCCCGCTAAGAGATCCATGGTTTTTCGCCACTTAAAAAATTTAAAAACAGATATAGCATTCCTCCAGAAAATGCACCTCGCCGCGGGGGGTGTCATAGTGGGGGTACTTCGTTTAGACTACGTTGGTTCTCGTGGGTGGTGACGGTTTTGCGGCTTCTTCTTCCGTCGGGTGGTAAAAATGGAGTGATAATCCTCATAAGTAAAAACTTTCCCTGCCAAATTATATTTTCTTCTCATTATAATAATGGCTGCTGGCTCGGCTTCTGCGCGATCTGGTCTTAAGATCTTGATCTTGAGGTGTGTACGGATCTCTTCTTTATTGAATGTATATGAACCATAGAGGACAGACGAAATTTTAGTTCTTCTCATTGTGTATTGTCAGGGCATCCTCCACTTCCCTAATAATGGGTGGAGATTTCCACTTAGTGATAAATCCTTTGGAGGATAGGAGGGGATCCAGCTTGAATCTTCCTAATTCCGTCTCCATTTTGGGAGATGTTAACTTGCTAGATATTTGGAGATCTCTGCATCCTGAGGCCAGAGAATTCTCATTCTTTTCTCACCCTCACGGTTCATGGTCTCTGTTAGATTTTTTCTTTTTCCTCACCTTACCCATGGGGCTGATGCCTGCAATATTGAAGATCTGTTGATCTCTAACCCTCCCCTCTAACTCTCCGCATACTTGACTTTATCCCTAGGGGCTCTGATTACCTGTGGCGCTTCCCTTCCTTTTTATTTAAAGATGAAGATTTCCATGCTATGCTGCGGGGCTGGTGGCTAGATTTTCTAAGGGATAACTCGACGGAGGACATTTTGGGAGACAGCCAAAGTTGTTTGCAGAGGGCATATCATGGCCCATGCCAAGAAACGGAAAGCTTTGATTTCTAGTCAGATTGAGAAGTTAGGGTCTCAGCTGCGTCCTGCATATAATATCTTTGTATCGGCTCCGTCGGATCTTTCCAGATTTCAAAGGACTGCCGCTAAGAGAGAATATGAACGTTGGTTGGAAGTTAGAGAGGCTTCTAAGCACTCTGCCACCTCTGCAAGGCTATTTAGATATGGGGATAAGGTGGGTCGTCTCTTGGCTAATTTTGCAAGGGGTCCTCGAACCACTACTGCTATTGACACCCTTTGGGATGCCACAGGAACAATTAGACATGCACCTGTAGACATTAACTGTGTTTTCCAGGACTCCCTACTCCTCAGAGGAAACTCTTGGGTGTAACCCTGGCACATGGATCGATAATCCTAATCTCCCATCTTTGTCTGATGAGGATGGAGTTCTTGAATACACTAATTACAGAGGATGAGCTTTCTCACACCATTAGCGGTCTGGGTAACCAAAGTATTTAACGCTTTTTTTGGCAGGTTCCCTATTCATCCACATGAATATGGCTTATATAAAAGTCCTCCCAAGCAGGGAAGGGATCCTTTCCTTGCCTCCTGTTACCGCCCTATCTCTAATAAATGTTGATCTAAACTAATCTCTAAAATTTTAGCTGATTGACTAGCAGTCTTCCTCTCTAAGTTGATTGCTCCTCAGCAAACGGGCTTTGTGAAGGGAAGAGCTACAATATCTAATGTTCACTAGGTTTTAGCCAGCCTTGACGAGATTAAGTTGCGTCCTAATTTGCATCTGTCTCCAGCAATCCTCTCGATTGATGCGGAGAAGGCCTTCAATAGGGTGAGCTGGAGATGGCTTGATTTGAATTTAAACCATTTTGGTTTTAGTGGTGCTTTTCCATCCTCTACTCAAACTCGTCTCCCCAAATTTACACAACAGGTTTTCTTTCTAAATCCTTTTCATTGGAGTGCTGCCCTTTGCCAAGGGTGTCCCTTGTCTCAGCTTTTATTCAATTTAGCTATTGAGCCTCTATCCCAATTTCTGTAAACTCTCCCCACCTTGCAGGTATTAATTTAGGCCCCACCAACATTAAAACATCCTTATTCGCCGATGACCTTCTTCTCTACTTATCTCACCCACTTAAAGAAGTACCTATGGTCCTACAGTTGTTGCAAGATTTTGTTTAGGATTTAAAATTAACATTTCTAAATCAGAGCTACTGGATCTATCCCCCTCTAATTCTCCGATATCCACTCAACTCCACTCTCTACCAATTAAGGTGTCCAAAACATCCATGAAATATTTGGGAATACATATAGGGAAGACTCCCGAATCCATTAATCAGCTTAACTACCCTCATTTACTCAAAAAGATTTTTGGTGATTTAGAGAGATGGACGCATCTTCCTCTCCCTTTGTTAGCTAGATGTAATTTATTAAAAATGATGGCGTTCCCAAAACTTCTTTATCTACTACAAACTGTCCCCTTAATTCTTAAATACAAGGACATCAGTAGTCTCCTCTCTTCCTTCTCCTCTTTTCTGTGGAGAGGAAAGAGACCACGTATTGACATGTCAAAACTCGTGCTCCCAAGGGATAGGGGGGCCCTCAATCTCCCAAATATAAGAATGTATAATTTGGCTAGACTTTTGCGACATTCAGCGGTTTGGATAAAAGGCACATCTGACTATTGCAACTTCTCAGTTGAAACCTTTTTGGCTGCCCCTTGGAGTCTGCCAAACTTATTACATGTTAAATTCTCGGACTTGTCAAGGATGGTCAAGGGTAGCCTTATCCTAAAGGATACCATTGAAGCTTGGAAAGCTGGTAGATACATGTTTAATCTCCCTTATCAGTCTAGTAGGTATCTTTCACTTTGGGGCCATCCTGAATTTAAGGCAGATTTGGACAACACCCAATTTCGTGTGTGGCAAGAGAGGTGTCACAACTATTTGATCCTCAAACTACCAGACTATCCCTTTGTAGCTTTCTGTTCTACCTATAAGATCCCTCACACCCACTTGGTGTCTTATTTGCAAGCCTCAGCCTTCTGTAAATCAAAAATTAATAACCCGGTCTAATCGTTCTCACCCAACAATTTTGATAATGTGCTGGGTACCCCCACCTCCCGTCACTCATTATCTACTCTTTATCTCGGCCTGCATAACAGATTGAGTGACAAGGAGTCCCCTAAACTGTTTTCTAAGTGGGAAAAAATCTTTCTGAAATCTGACATCTCTCAAAAAATTCTTAATGGGTGGATTGCTATCCACAAACATATAGTCAACGAAAAATGGAGAGATACATACTTTCGCCAGGCCCACTCGGCCATATTTTGCTTTAACATACCACCCCATGTGGCTGCCCCCAACCGTCTGATAGCCTAACCTAAGTGTAGTACGCCATATACTGATTTTGCGCAGAGTATGCAGTCTTGACCTGATACTGTGCTATTCTGTGAAAATCCGATTGATTTGATCAACTCTAAATTATCTGCCGAACTCACACTCGATCCCTCACAACTTCTATTTCACAATTTACCTCAATTTAAAACTGACCAGTCAGTGGTGCATACACTGCATGTTGGCAGCTAAAAAAGCCTTGTTGACCAAATAGACAGATGCCTCTGTGCCATCAGTTCAGGAAGTCGTTCTTCTAGTTAAGCACTTCCTGGACATGGATAAGATTGAAAACATCAGAACAAAAGAACTTCAGACGGCAGGGTTTTTCAAGAAATGGGGCAATTTTATTTGCAAATTTTACTGTAAATCAGAAATAGACCAAATCATTAGGTCTTTTTTGTTTACTTCTTGGTATCTCTTCTCAACTGGCTGGGAATTTAGGCTGGCTTGAGGTACAACGTGTCGACTCTTTCCCCATCAGCCACTCCTTACTTGCTGGCCACGGTGAGAGGTGATCCCCGTGTGCGACACCAAGTGTATGTTTATGTCTGTATCATCCCTGCCATGCCATTTAATATGCTGCATACTTTTCTGTATACTCTCCTTTATGATCCTGTATATTGTATAATCGTCCTTATTGCTATAGGATCCTCGGTTGCGAAATCCAGGTTCGGGTCTTATAGTATTTGGACACCTCTGACCCATTGTATCTAGGCTGTGAATTTTGTTTGGTCTAAGATGCATGCATGGTCCAAAAAGGTTCCAAAAAGGCATTTAATATGCTGTTTTATTATGTTATGGTATCGCTATGAGGAAGGGTGCGAGTTGTTTTGCCCGAAACGTGTAAGAGAATCTTTTTCCGTGTCTCTATATCACTTAATGCTGTTTTCTACCTCAGTATTTGTTTTTAAAGAATTATTTCATAATAAATTTTGGATATTTTATTGAACTGGATTTTTTCGTGCTGGATATTGACTGTTTGTGGATACCATATCTGCCATGGCTTGGACGGACCTCCGTGCATTTCTTTATAAGGGATGGGGCCGGCTATACCTCTTTTTTACTGTGAGTACTACCAAGCTTAACCATTGCCATGCTTCACCCTATAAGCCCTACAGCTGATGTTTTGAGCTTCTTAACCTATGGTTACATTCTATAGCAGCTATTATTAAGTGTAGCTGGCTTGTTATTAGAGATGGGCGAATTGATTCTAACGAAGTGGAATTTGTTTAGAATTTCAGGAAAACTTCGGTTCTGAACGAAGTCGAAGTTTGGGGTACTTCGGGTGAACGAAGTGTGTTTTTGATTGATAAAATGGCTGCGAGCACATGGCGTTACATGAGGCAAAGAACTCTGGGAGGAAGAAGGGCATAGCCTGCATGACATGTGCAGAGATGAAGCCAATCAAGACCGGCGGATTCTGTGACGTCACCGCACTATATAAGTCCGGGCGCAACGCTGGGAGCTCATACCGCTCTAACTGTACTGATCAGGGAAGGTGCTGCCGCGGCTGCTTATGATAGCTGATACTAAAGAACTCATTTTTATACAGTGATTTTTGGGGGGTGTCTCAGCTTGTCTCAGAGACTGCTTCTCTTAACGTTCTATTTCTGATTTTGTGGGGTATTGGATCTGAAGTCCAGTGTGTGTCCAGTGCAGTTGCATATACATTTTAATGCTATCTGCTCACAGCACATTGAATATCCAAGGGTGATCTAAGCCTGTTCCTGTTGTATTCATTTAAAGAAACAGTGTTTTTACAATACAAATACCACTTCATTTTTGGCTGCTCAATTCTTTTGCGCAATTTACATCCAGGGGTAAATTAAGCGTTGTTCTGCTGCTGTGGTGACTAAAATAAAACGTTTATTTCACCGCCAAAAAATACATTTTTCCTGTAGCATAATTCACAAGCGAAGGTTAATTACAAGTTTTCCTCTTGTTGTGTAGCGTAGAAAACACGCCATTGTAACACGCTACAAAGCTCTAGTTTTTGGTTGCTCAATTTTTTTGCGCAATTACATCCAGGGTTTAATTAAGCGTTGTTCTGCTGCTGTGGTGACTAAAAGAAAACGTTTATTTCACCGGAAAAAAATAAATTTTTCCTTAGCTTAATTCACAAGCGAAGGTAAATTTACAAATTTTAACTCTTGTTGTGTAGCGAAAAACACCCATTGTAACACGCTACAAAGCTCGTAGTTTTTTGGGTTTGCTCAATTGTTTTGCAAAAATTTACATCCAAGGGTTAATTAAGCGTTGTTCGCTGCTGTGGTGACTAAAAGAAAACGTTTATTTCACCGCCAAAAAATACATTTTTCCTGTAGCGTAATTCACAAACGAAGTTAATTAAAAGTTTTCCTTGTTTGTGTAGCGTAAAAAACACGCCTTTGTAACACCTACAAAGCTCGTAGTTTTTGGTTGCTAAATTTCTTTTGCGCAATTTACATCCAAGGGTTAACTAAGTATTTTCTGCAGTTGTACTCCATAAAAGAAACTTTGTTTTTCACCGCCACAAAGAAATTCTGTAGCATAATTCATATCCGAAGGTTAATTAAGCCTGTTTGTGCTTTTTATATCAGTAAAATACACAGAGTTTTTAAACGGCATATACAAGTCAATTTTTCCGCCCATTTGTGGAGCGCAATTTAATATCCAAGGGTTACTCAAGCTTTTTATGGTTCATTTGGAGTCAAATAAGGGGGGTGTATTTTATCATATACAGATATCTTCATTAAACAGTGTCTGTACATTTTAGAAAAACATTATGTCAGACAGAGAGGTGGCAGGGTCTTCACCTGCGAGTGGCAGAGGCACAAACATTCCAGGCCCAGGTCGCAGCACAGCAAGGGGACGTCGCAGCAGGGGTCACTCGGTTAGGCCACAACTGCCGCTGTCTCTAGCGGCCGTGTGCTGACTAGCAACCCAAGGGTTCTTGATTGGTTGACTAAGGTCATCCACTTCCCCCAAAATGACATCTGACAACCCCAGCCAGGAGTCGGTGGGAAGTCAACACAACCCTTAGTTGGCAGGCCCTGGGAGCGGGTCAGCGGCCCTCACCAGTTCTCAACCCTCCTCTGCCCCACCCAGTTCCCCTCCAGCCAGAGATCTACTATGTGGTCTGGGCTCAGCGCTACTATATAGCGAGGACGAACAATTGAGGAGGCAGTCAGCACTACTTGGCAGGGAAGAAATGGGGCCAATATCCCCAGCTTCTTGCGGAGGCAGCAAAGTATAGATTGGAGAGTGCATGGGAGGTCATTTTTGTGAGGGGTCAGCCTCTGCAATACCAAGACCAGTGATGAGGAGAGCAGGGGACATGAAACACAAAATTGATGATGATGAGCCGACCGCACTTGGGAGCCGGGTGAGGCAAGGGCTTCATCATCGTCAGGAGAAAAGGGCGTCAGTTTGGGCGCTCAGGCAGCGGAGCAGCCAGCAAGTGGGTTGTGTGGCCGTGAGGTCAGCAGGATAGCAGCAGTGTGAGGTCGGGAGCCAAGCGGCCACGGGGTAAAAAAACCCGCTTCGCAGGTCCCAAAAAAGTAGCGGCACAGGGGCCCCAGCGAGGCAGCGGCGGCAGTAGTCACTCAGTGCGGAGCGTTGTGGGGGTAAAAACCGATACTCGGCGGGGTGGCCGTTCTTTGCTAAGACACCGGAGGGGCCGAATATGTATATGTAGAATCTCTAGGCAGAAAGTGAAGCGTGGTCAGGGAGCTAACGTTGGCACCATGGCCCTGCGTCAACACATGCAGCATCACCATCCGGTGGCCTGGGAGAAACGTGGCTCAGATGTGGTGGTCCATCCTGCCACCGCAGCAACCGCCGTAGCAGCAGCGCGCAGTGGCACGCCTGCCATTGCAGCCAGTCAAGGGTCCACCAGCTCTGCAGAAGGGGGCTGTTTCTCCTTTTTACATCATCTCCTGGTCCAGATGCTCCTGCTCCTCGCTACTCATGGTGCCAGCAGTCGTTCAGCGAGGCGATTGCAAAAAGAGACAACAGTATGCGTCCAACCATCCTAAGGTGCAGAAGCTGACCGTACCCTGTCCAAGTGTTTTGGGCTGCAGTCCCTCCATTTCCAAATGGTGGACTCTGCACCGTTCAGAGAACTAATGGCTTGTGCAGAGCCGAGATGGAGAGTTCCAAGCCGTAATTTCTTTTCCAAAAGGCAGTACCAGCACTTCATAAATATGTAGAACAGAACGGGGCCCGTCCTTGAGCTTTTCGGTTTGTTCCAAGGTGCACGGCAGCGCGGACGTCTGGAGCTGTAACTACGGTCAGGGCCATTACATGTCCTTTACGGCCCCTGGGTGAATGTGCTTCCGGCCCCGGCACACTAACAACCTGGACAGGACGCCGCTTTCACCTCCACGTTGCAAACTGCGGCTCCTGCGCCAATGTCCGCCTCCTCCCTCTCCACCACCACCACCATCTCCGCCTCCACAAGTACTGCTCCATCATACCACAGTGTAGGGCACAGCGGTGTCACGCATTCTACACCTGGCTTGCCTCGGCGAACGAAGTCACACAGGGGGAACTGCTCCGCGCATGCAGCAAGAAATCGATGTGTGGCTTTCTCCGCGCCCAAATGCAAATCGGAACCATGGTGACGGACAATGGAGGAACATGGTGTCCGCGCTGCACCGAGGAGGATGGTCCATCGCCCTGTATGGCGCACGTGTTCAATCTGATTGTGAAAATGTTCCTGAAGTCTTCCACCGATCTTTAGAAGATTCTGAAAATGGCCAGGAAACTGTGCATGCACTTCACCATTCCTACAAAGCCAGGAACACCTCCCGAGTTGCAGCGGGAGAACGGCCCCCAACACACTCTGATATGCGATGTTTCCACCCGTTGGAATTCCAGCCTGCACATGTTGGACCGACTGTATGAACAGAGAAAGGCCATTAACGATTTTTTGATGATCCAGGGGGACAGGAGTAAATCCCCTGTGTAACTTTTATGTCAGCCAGTGGCAGCTCATGCGTGACACCTGCCGTTTGTTGAGGCTATTCGAGAGGGGACGTTATGTGTCAGTCGCCAGGACTACGGGTGAATAACGTCATTCCACTGCTTCATGTCCTGGAACAGATGCTGAAAAATTTGTCTGGGCAGGGGACTGGAGACATGGCGACTACATCTCGCGGGCCACATGAGTCCGGTGGGGACTGAAATGGGGGAAAGGAAGGACATTGGAGCAGAAGCATTTTCTGGTGAAATGAGTGGATTTTCTACCCAGGTGACAAGAGAGGAGGAGCAGGAGCAGCTGGAGGAGGTAGATGGAGATGAGGAAGACGAGGCAGATGACCCCCAAGCACCGTGGCAGTATACAGTGGAGATGGAGGCAGGGAGTCCCTCGGAGTCACTTGTGCAGATGGCCCGCAGCATGCTGATTTGCCTGGCTAGTGACAGCCGAATAGTCAGCATCCAGCAGAGAGATGACTTCTGGCTCTCCACCCTATTGGACCCTCACTACCGGGTCCAAAATGGGAGCCTTTTTCCCAGCTATTGAGAGGGAGGACAAACTCAAATACTATAGGGAAATCCTCCGTAGTCAGTTGGCCGCTGCCTATGTGCGGCATCGTCCCTCCTCTGACAGGTCTGACCGGGGGTTCTTCAGCGCTCACGTACTACTGCCGCGGCTGCTGGAGGAAGGTGGGGGGTAGGAGCAATACCAGCTCCATCAGCACAACCTAAGTCTGGAGTCACTGATGAGCAGATTCCTTCACCTGCCTAGCGAGGAGGGCAGTTGCCAGCTGAAGCATCAGGAGCTGGAGCAGACCCTGAACCAACAGGTGGTGGCCTACTTGGAAAGCACTCTGCCACCCCAGTTAGAAGATCCGCTGGACTACTGGGCAGCCAAACTGGATGTGTGGCCACAACTTGCCGAGTTTGCAGTGGAGAAGCTGTCTTGCCCGGCCAGTAGTGTGGCATCAGAGCAGGTGTTCAGTGTGGCGGGGGCCATCGTTACCCCAAGGAGAACCCGCTTGTTCATGTGAAATGTGGAACGACTGACCTTTGTCAAGATGAATCAGGCATGGATTGGCCAGGATTTCCACACATCAATGCTTTAGGCGTCAGACTACATCAGCCATAACGCCTCACCCAACTTGAGAAAAAGAGTCTGGTTTAAAAACTACCTGCCTCAGCCCCTATTCTGATGCCGCCACCCCCCCTGATGCCCACATTTGACAGTTTTCCCCGTCTGCCACCCCATTTTTCCCGGGGATGGTTTTGCCACCCACCTCCACACTCTGTCTTTTCCCACTTTATGACCTCAGCTGCTGCTGCTGTTGCTGGTCCCGTGACATCCACACTGATTATTGTGCCATCTCTGACCTCATGCTGTTGCTCCTGCCCCCATCCCCTCCCTCTCTGTCATTGTGCCACCTGTGTCCACTCCAGTTTTTGCCCCCTCCAAAGTCATTGTCCCACTCCTGACCTCATCTGCTCCCACGTCACCCCATTCTTGTCTTGTGCCACCATGGCCTCTACTTTTTTGCCACCCCAGAATGTCATTGTCCCACTGTTGACCTCATGTGCTGCGTGCCGTTACCTCCACACGTGTCACTGTGCCATTTTGGGGCCTACTCTTTTTTTTGCACCTCCGAATGTCTTTGTCCCCTGTCTGACCTCATCTCGCCCCGTTCCCTCCACACGTGCATTGTGCCACTCTTGGCCTACTCCAGTTTTTGCCAACCCCAAATGTTTTGTCCCCACTTCTTACCTCCTCCCGCTGCTTCCCCTCCACACGTGTCATTGTGCCACTTTTTGGGCCCCTACCCCTTTTTTTTGCCACCCCAGAAGGATTGTGCCATGTCTCCCTCATGCGCTGGGGGGCGCCGCTGTCACCTCCACACTCTGTCACTGATGTTCCCCCCCCTAGCCCTCAGTTTGTTTTTTTCCAGCGTCCTGCCATGCTTTATCGGGCTACATTCCCCCTTTCGTTTTTTGGTCAGTTTTCCCCTTTTAAGTGCCCAGGGAATTTTTTTAGTGAAGCGATTTTAAAGCGGCGAGTCTGTGCTGTCATAAATAAAAAACAAAAAAATTGTAGAAGAACAAACAAGCCCCTCGCTATTTAAGATGGGACAACTTCTACAGCACCCTGCAGGTCTGTCAGCCTGGAAATAGCTGTTTTTTAACGTGATTCGTCCCGAAGTAATTCGGACCGAAGTTATTTTTGTTGGGAAATTCAGCGAAGTGAGCAAACCGAATTTTTGAGAAATTCGCCCATCTCTACTTGTTATTTATTAATATAATGTGGCTTTATTTGATCGTACTCTACACCAAGGAAAAGTGGCAAGCGTGTTTGAATCCCAAGGCCATACAAGCCAGAGCCGTGGTATTTTTTTACAAATTGAAAAATCTAGAAAAACATTCTATGCTGGAGACACATATATGGTGGTATTTAATGACTTTACACAATTATCTGGAAAAATATATGATCCCTAGGGGCCTATGCATAAAGAAAATTCCAGCTACTGTGTATTGTGAGCAATTTATTACCGAATGGAATCAGATCCTTTCAGTTTGTTCCATACAACTGATGAGGCTTATTACAAAATATGAGGAAAATAAACTAGAAGAGATTTCTATTGATATAAATGCATTTGGAGTCAGGAATCCTTCAGTTTCAAGATCTTTTGTATATGAGCAAGAAACTCAAAAAATTCAAGCTAATATATTAAAATTGGAGGAGTCAGTTATGGAACGAAAAAAATGAAGTTTCAATGGGACACACAAGATTACATGTTGAACCAAGTGTATGAATGGGGATGTAGAACATCCTATCCAAATAAACCCAAATCCATTCTTAAATGTAAGCAAGGGCAACATAACTGGAGAAAAAAATCTAAAAGTTTGTTTCGGGTCCACAGACTCTGGCTCTTCTGATATCTAGAGAATCTTCACCAGCAGCTGGAAGCAGTGCTAGTCACTCTTATTATAAAAATCCCCAAAAAACAAAATCAGTCACAAAAATAACAACATGTGGGGGAAAGGGAGGGGGCTGAAAGCATAGAAAAAGAAAAACAACAAAGGATGAAGACTCGACACATGGACAAGTAATACATTTCGATACAATCGATGTCTTGAATCTATCCTCTGTAAAATTATCCTGGGAACAGAAACAAATTTGTTCGCTCTTAAGAATCCACAGTTGAAGAACCTCCAACTGGATCTAATGATACCTTAAATTGTTTTCGAGTGTTTTTCTGAACATCTTACCTTATTGTCTCTACAGGATTTACAAAATGAAAACTGTGTCCATAGTCAGGGATTTCATGCTAATCAGGCGGAGAACTTTGCGATCACCAATAGTGACTTCTATCTAATTCAATCAAGAACTTTGTCAATGGACACATTCTAGTACTTGATAGAAAGAGATTTGAGAGCTTTGCACAAGACCACCACTAAAGGCTCCTCCTTTAATTTAAACTCGGCCCAAAAAGTGGCATTCAAGCAACCTAAATCACTTGACACTGTAGAAATTAAAATAAAGGGGGCACTGTGGGGGTGTTAGACAAAACTGACTACTGTAAATCTGTACAGTCACTACTGTCTGATGAGTCAACTTACTCCAAAATGCAAGTAGACCTTATATCTAGTTTGATTTGGAACTACATAGATTAGTGGAAGAGGGTGTTTCACTAGGGGTCCTGAGTCGCAAACAGTCAGACTATATTAAAGTTGACAACCCAGTTATTCCAGTCCTGTATGGACTTCCTAAAATCTACAAAAACTTTTTAAATTCACCAATGAGGCCCATTGTATCAGGCCTTGGCTCACTATCTGAAAGATTATGCGAATGGGTCGATTCGCTATTACAACTTTTGGTGCAGAGGATCCCTGGCTATCTGCAAGATAGCAAGGATTCTCTTATGTGACTTCAAAATAAGAAATGGCAGAATGAGTTTAACTGGATTAGTTGTGACGTTGAGTCACTCTATACTCTGCATCCCACACTATGTAGCCCTCCATGCCATTCACTTTCACTTTCAAAAGTATGGTGATTATTCGGTTACATTACAAAGTTAAACTCTGTATGTCATAAATTTTTTGATCACACATAATTATTTTATGTTTGATGATCAGGTCTATTTACAGCTCAGAGGTGTCTCAATGGGTGCTAAATATTCCCCGTCATTGGCTAACTTAACTATGTCATGGTGGGAGGAGTTTTAAATTTTTTCAGTGGAAAATCCTTTTTCTCATTGTTTGGACTGGTATGACAGGTACATCGATGACCTACTAACCATTTGGGGGGGGGGGGGGGGTGGTGGTGATGTATCTGCCATAACCTCCTTCATTTCATATCTTTTTAATTTCAAATTCACTTTTACTGTTGACAGTCATTCCATCTGCTTTCTTGATCTAAACTTGCAAGGAGAACATGATCAAATAATTACTTCTAAAACATTTAGAAAACCTACTGCGGGTAATACAATTTTACACTAACAGCTTTCATACCAGGGCAACACAGAAATCTATCCCTATGGGTGAAATTGTGCGACGCAACCGTAGTGACGATCATACTTTTCAAACAGAGGTTGATGCCATTTACCATCGATTGAGCAAAAGGAGTTACCCTATAGGCCTCTTGGATCAGGCAAAAAAAAAATTGTGGGCAAAAATAGATCAGAACTGTTGAAATACAATCCAAAAATTACATCTCTGAATAAAAAAACAACATTAGTTTTAGACTATACAAAACAATTTAAGAAAATTAAAAATATTGTGCTAAACTGTCTATCCATCTTGCGAGAAGATGATGTACTTAACTCTGTGTTGTCTGAAGGCCATCAAATTGTATCCTGCAAAGCTAGAACTTTGGGGAATTCTTTGACTTCTAATGTTTATAAATTCAAGTCAATAAAAAGAACTTGGCTTGACTATAAGGGATTTTTCAGTTGCAGTTCAAATCCGTGCCGCACCTGTACCTTTGTATGTCAATGCAAGGAATTCACAGATTCATCGGGTACAAAAAAATTCCCCATTCAACAATATACGAACTGTAATTCACACCATGCTGTATACCTTGCCTCATGTCGTTCGTGTAATTTACAATATGTGGGAAGCACAATTAGAAAATTAAAAATCAGATTATTGGAACATGTAAATGATATCTCCCTTACATCCAATAGAAACAAGTCCAATCTAACCAGACACTTTATTGAGTACCACAATTGTAATTATAGTTCTCTCAGGGTGCTTTCACACAGTGCGTACATTAATGCTGTACATTGCTGCACAGAAATCGCGGCAAAAATCATGGCAAAATTCGCAGTAAAATCTCGATTTTTTTTTTTACCACAATTTTTGCCGCAATTTCTGTATAGCATTAATTGCTGTGCCTTCCTGCACAAAAAACGCATTCAAAAAACGCATCAAAAACGCACTGTGTGAAAGCACCCTCATGGTATGTTCAATTGAATCCTACAGTACTGGATCATTATGTTAGACACTGATGCCCCTAAAGGACTCAATTTGAAACGTGAGGTTATGTGTCATTATTAGCCAACTCTAGTCATCTTCGTCTCTTTTTCTTATATGTTTCTCTTTTTCTTTTCTTTTTCCAGATTCATATGCTTTTAAATATTGTATTACGTTTTTTAGATCATTTGTGTTTTGTTCTGTTGTTCTATTCCTTTGTACTTAAATCTACATTTACTTACCAATATTACTATCCATAATACAGTATACACATACTACATGGCAGGTGCAATATTGTTATCCATAATACATTATACATAGAGATGGGCGAATTTCTCAAAAATTCGATTCGGTCACTTCGCCGAATTTTCCGACAAAATTTTGTATCGTTCGAATTACTTCGGCACGAATCACGTTAAAAGCAGCTATTTCCGGTGACGAGCCTGCGGGTGCTTGAAAAGTTTGTGC